>UCOL01002316.1:0-26689 GCA_900474335.1 Ormyrus nitidulus
TTTTTTTTTTTTTTTTTTTTTTTTTTTTTTGCAAAGGTTATCAGAGTCGAACCGCGTTACACAATTTGAAAATGAAAAAAAGTCGTTCGAAACGTTTAAAAAACCTTTCCGTTACGCATCGGCGTCCCGAAGCCCGGCGGAGCGAGGTTGGCTTACAAAACTCCATCTCTCGTCTATGAACTAAAATTATTGCTCCCGGGCACGCATAACGTAAATTTATTGCCTTCCCGGCTCGGGGCAGAAACAAAGTCCGTCTTGTAGACAGACACAGACACACACACAGACACGCGGAGCCCCACGCGAGAGGAGATAACGAAGTGCGCGCGTCGGTAGACGATGAAATTCGCGGAAGGATCCTCATTAAGTCTTCGCCGAATCACATTTCGCCGGAACGCGATTCCCTCGGTCGCGCGCCGAGCGCGATGACGTCGTCGACCGTATGATTAATGCGAGCCGAGAGAGAGAGAGAGAGAGAGGGCTTTTATAATACCGTATGCGAGCGACTCGCAAACCGCTCCGCTCGGCGATTAATAAATACAGGTAGGCTCTCGCGAATGCGTGCTTTTCCAGCCGTTTTTCCTGCCGATTACACCGAGGCGAGAGAGATGCGTTGTGCAGCTTTCGAGCTTGCTTTTTTCGGTTACGAAACGAAATATTTTTAAACGAAGTAAAAAAAAAACTGAGAAAAAAAGAACGAGCGCGAACGGCAACGTCTCATTTCGCGATTCGCGCGCGCAAACTTCCTGCTGCTGCCAAAGGTTTTACCTGGGTTATAACAAGCGCGTTATGCCGCATTATACAACAGGCGCGTTTTCGCGTTTCTGCGTTCAGCCACCGGAAAACGAGAATGAAGAAAGGTTCAAAAAGAAAGGAAAAAAAAGGGACTCGCTCGGCGAGAGTCCGGTGGGTAATTACGCAAGAATGCGTTTGCGCACGCTTCAATGGGAATAACAATGAGAGGGAGGGAGGGCGAGGGATAAAAGTGTAGAATGCATTGCCGCTGCAATTAGAATTTTAAATGCCGGACGGGAATAAGAATAACGATAACGGACGGGCCTGCTAATTTCGAGCCTCGACGCCATATGGCGCTCCGCGGCGGCGGGCGTTCGATTTTTCATGAAAAATTCAAAGCGGCACCGTCGGGGATATTCCGCGAACTTTCAAAATTCACTTTCCACTATTCAATAGGAATGGATTATATGGTTTATGTAATTTAGGAAATAGGAAAGTGTCGGCGGACCGGGAGAAATTATCATTTTTATGCACTTGACCTCTTTAGAGGCCATAAATTCCAGTACATTCACTTTCCAAAGCTCGGAATATATATATAGTAGAGTTTACGTAATTAAATCCCTCGATCGTTCGATGCCGACAACGGCGGATGTAAGTAAACGATAACAGTTCCAGTGATTTAACGCAAACATTTCAAACGTCTCTTTAATCAATAAACCAGCGATAATCAGGAAAATCCCCATTGATAAATCTTCGCGGAACGAAGCGACCGAAACTCGAAACTTTCGCGAACGATCTCTCATCTCGAGGATGCTAAATAACGCGACGATAGAGAGAATAAGAAGACCGACGCATAAATTTTCGGCGCGGAACTTTCGTTATTTATCGGCGCACTTGAAGAAGCAGCAGCCAGCAGCGGCGGCGGCGGAGAAAGAGGGAGAAAACGCTAAGCCGATAGATGGCGCGAGCGCTAAAGCCAGTTTGTACAAGAAGAAGACGACGAAGTCCAACGGGACATGTCTTCTCCCCTTCTTCCTCCTCTTCTTCTTCTTCTTCTTGGCCTCCATGCCAGACAACTCGAGGCTCGTGTGTCATTTGCAATGCAAACCTCCTCTCTCCCCTCTCGCGGCCTGTATAAGAAAAAGAGAGAGAGGAGGCGAGGTCATTAATTATGCACTCCGTGCAGCGGGTACGCAACAATGGAGGCGCGCGCGCGACCGTTCGTGGGATAATAAGAGCAGAGAGCCGATCCTTGGCCGATTGGAGGCGCGAGCTAGTACACATACACATGCACACCGGCAGCGCAGCTATAGTGGAAATGGCGAGTTTTTGCTGGGTCAACCGAGCCGCGCGCGTGTTTCTTCGCGCTTTTTTCTCTCTCTCTCTCTCCGGACGATCGTGACTGCGTTCGCCGGGGGAAAAACGTGAGCGTTTTGCGCTAGACCACAATCATTTCTATTAATAGAAGCGGAGAATTTTGCAATATTCATCGGTCACGTGATCGTGACATTAAAAAAGAGGTATTTCATGCCGCAAAGTTATATACACACACGTACCAAAGTGCCTCGCCACGAGATTAAAAGCCCACTATCTTGACATTGACGCAAATCGCTATTTAGCAGGCGATCAATTCGAATTTGCACTCGCAACCTCACTTTTCGCCTTCGTTTTTCGTTTAGCATGCTCCTCCTCCTTCTCCTCCTCGTCATCCTCGTCGTCCGTGTGTCTGTGTGCGAGAGAGGATGTGGTTCAAGGAAATTCACGCCAGCGGCGAAGATTCGATTCGCGCGGGCTTGATTGATGCAAATTGACGCGCGCGAGAGAGCCGGAAAGTGTTACGTTCGGGATTAGCGCGAGACCGTTTTACCGTTAGCTCGACGGAGCTCGCTGGCAGGCGCTGTCGAGTAGTCCGAAACTGGAATGCTCCGGTGTTTTTAAATGTCCGGACTTGGTTCGAATCGTCTAATTGAATTTGCGACGAGAGACAAACGTTGCTGGGTTTGTTCGTCCAATAATTTGCCCATACTCGTTTTCTCCGAAAATTATTACAATTATCCTTAGCTTAAAATAAAAACTTGCCATGTAAATTCAGCGGCGCGTAAGAAAAAAAAAATTGCACCGGAATCATTTCCATATAATCGTATACGTGTTTTCTTGAATAACCGAGATTCGATATGCGACTCATTAACGTAATTGGCGCGCTGCGTAAGAAGGAAGTGTGAAAAGTCGTAACTCGCTTATGCGATGCAGATTAGCCGCGGGGAATAAATAATCGTTCGCTCGGAGTCAACAAAAAAGAAAAATAAAATAAGCAGGCCGCGGAAAAAGCCTGAGAATTCATTTTCTCGTTCTCTCCGTTCGTCGCGCCGAATTTCCACTGCAACAAACAAGATTCGCTCGTGTTTACTTTCCAGGCGCTATTTTTAGGCTGCGCGCAAACGCTTTTGGACCGCCTTATCGGAGAATACGTCAGGTCTTGCGAGCGCAATTGCATCTGTGTACGTGTGCGCGAGGCATTGCGCGCGCACGTGTCGTTCGTGAATTCGTTATCGCCGAGATATTCTCGGCTTACGTTCCCGCGAGCCGCCTGGCGTCGGATTTTCTTTATCGCTGCGAACGTTTCGCGGAACGATTTTTCCATTTTCCTCGATCGAGAGCTCGAATTTTTATTCCGCATTGAATTTTTAGAATTTAAAATTCTCTCGGAAAGACGCTCGGAAAACTGATTAAGAAAGTTAACGGACATTAATGCACTTTGCTCTCGACTCGCAGATATAAAAGCGCTGACGAAAGTCGAGTAGGTAATGTTCTGAATCTTTTTTGCTCTTTCGAGGATACCAAATGCATAACTGAACAAAGATAATTAACGAGGGAGTTGTATTAATGGACGGATTCGAATAATAATTGCAGCGAGCAAAAGTTGGGCTGCATCGACGGAAACTTTTCTCTTATTATTACGGGGCGCCTCGTCTTCCTCGCGGGAGGAGAGGGGGGTGATTAATTGCGTTAGTTAATTACTTTCTCAAAAATGTCCGCGCATATTATCTCTGCCGCCGAGAGAGTCTTCTTACTCTCCTTCTTTCGCTACTTTTGCTTTGACCTTTGCTAATTTGACTCCCGGAAAATTTCATTAAAACTTTCTCTCGAATTTAGCGCCGCTCCGCTCTCCTCATCCTCGTCGGATTGAAGTTTCTTAAAGTTCCTGCACGTGTCTTTGCCGATAAAAGTGATTACCCCCCGGAACTTTGCCATTACGCGGCGACGCACAAAAATTTTGCATTTATTCCATTAATACGTCGAGCGGCCGGGCCAAAGTGGAGAAGTGAATTATGCGAAATCAGAGCTTACTTTGGCTAGTTTCGCAATCCGCTAAAACTTATTTGATTTCGGCGGAATACCATTAATTTTTCCTCTCGAAACTCGAGCAGCCCGATGCAGAAAGACAACAAAGAGAACAAGGAAACTAATTGGCAAGGCCAGAAAAAAACAGAAAACTTGTCATTCAGATCCAGAAGTTGTATTAGTCGTCCGTGAAAAGTCAGCGCTCGGATCATTATCGCTCGTACGAAGTCTCCTCGGCTTTGATCCGCGCGCGAGACTAATTGGGAGCCCGCGGCTCGGGAATAGACCCCGTCGTTTTCCCAGAACTAGGCAAAGACCGTATAACTCTTAGCGACGCTCCTCGTTTAGCATGTATCCTCTTCCTTTCGCGAGCAGCTGCTCTCGGAGCGCGTGGCGTTTTAGCCTCGATTCGATGTATATATATACATGTATATTTTCTCTCTGCTCTTGAAATTCCGGCGTCTCGCATCGGCGAGCGACGAAATTTTTGCCGCCGCCGCGCTTTTTACGCTTCGCCGAGTTTCTACCGCTGCCGTTGAGGTTATTATGTAAGAAGCGTTCTGAGCGATTATGGCGCTCTAATCGCCCGAGCGTTTAGAAATCGCGGGATTATTGTTCTCGGTATGGACGATTGTTATTGCATCGGAGGATATTAACTATTTTTCAGGATTCTATCGCTCTCGAGGTTAACTCGTTAAACGAATTTCATTATATTTATATCGAGTATCGACTACCGTATAATTGCAGAAACCTTTCGTTCGCCAAAGGCACAACTATTGGCAAACGAGTCCATAAAATTTCCAAACATCTGTATAATCTACTTAAAGAAAAAAGCTTCGAAAACTCTCCGCCAGCTCGATACGAAATCGAATAAATTTCCCCTCGATCATAATCCATCAGCAATTCATCACGGCGACATAACTCCCCGAGAGAAGAAAAAAAAGGCCAAACTAAAAAGAGCGAAGCGGCGGCGCTTGATTATCTAACGACACGTGCAGCTCGCCGCTACAATAAACGATTAGAGTATCTCTCTATCTCTTTCTCTCTCGCTGAGCCAGGCGAAAAGCAAGTTGGAGAAACTAAGCGGGAAATTCCCGTGCATGCGATCGTGCGCCTGTGTAGGTCATCAGTTCCCCTTTCGCTGACAAAGCCGAGAGAGAGAGAGAGAGAGGGAGAGAGCTGCTATGCACTTATTCTGCCGGGGCCCGGGGCTCTCTGCAACGTCAGCAGCTGCTGCAGCACCGGTGGCTTCTCGTTTCTCACTTCTCTCTCTCTCTCTCTCTCTCTCTCTCTCTCTTTACCTCGGGCGTTCGCACTCGCTTCTTCTCTTTTATGGGCTCGTCTTTAAGGAGGGTCTTTCGGCTTGGCGAGTGAGAGATGGAAGGGCGTATCGGAGGGACGTCCTGTACGTTTTCGTAAATCTTTATAGCCGAGATAGAAAGTGGTATTCTAAGCGAGGGGATATTTCAGTTATTGAACCGTTAGTCTGCTGTTTGAATAAGATTGATTTAACAATCGGGAGGAAAGTGTTCCGTACATTCTTCACGCTCGCGATATCTTTGTTTGCTTCCAATTAACTCGAATTTCTGTTCCTATTCAAAATCGCGCGTCGAATCTTCTTTAAAACCCCAATTAAAAAGAAAGCAAACTCCAAGAGCTGCAGGAGCGCGTGACTCTGCGTTTCGAGATATACTCGCCGAATCATTCCCTCCTCTCTCGCCTCCTCGCTCTTCTCCGCTCTTCAAACGCGTCTAATCCGAAGCGACGGCGCTGAAATTCACGCGCGAGCACGAGACGGCCGACGGAGAGCAGGAACAAAAGCGGTCGCGGAGATAAATTAGAAAAACGCGGACAAAAGAAAGGCCCCGAGAGTATAGCGCCGCGAGTCCCGTTAGAGCCGGAAAAAGTGTAATCGCTCCGCCGCCTCCCGCGGCTCCCCTCTCCTCTCTCGCGTCTGCCTTCCACTCCGAAGATCCGAGATACTGCGTATACAGTGCCGCGCGACGTTCCGGGAACGAGCCGGGGAGAGCCTGGGAATGGGATTCCTTCTTTCGTCTGTTTACCTCCTTTTTTTGCCCTTCCTTACGCAACTCTCGCGCGGAGAGACGTTAACGAGAGCCTGATTTGCTCCCACTGATTTTAAGCGAACGCCCGGGGGTTAGATCACATATTTTTCTAGGCCACCACGGTGAAAATATAAATCAAAAGCCGCGAACAGAGGCCCTTCCTCGCGCGGCTTTAATAATGCTCTGAAAAGCAGCCGCCGCCGCCGTGCATTCGAATATATTAAAAGGCCTCGGCTGGCTACCGCGAAGCGTCGTTAAAGCGAATTCGAGCCATTCTCGCGTCTCGATAAGCGAGCGATCAATCATTCCATGCATCAAACACTCGCTGCATTGAAGCTCGACCTTCGGCAGTAAACGCGCCTGGAATTCGAGCCGCGCCGCGCAGCGAGAGCCGAGAGCAAAAAAAAAACAAGACGAAGGAAAGCTCGACGAACGGGAGAAAAAAATAGAAAGAGGAGAAGAGCGGCGACGCCGCGAAATTCAGTCTTATCGGTCTCTCTCCTCCTTCCTCTCTTCCCTCCGTGAATTATCAGAGCTCGTTTGCGCGTCTGCGCGGCTCGATAAGAGCGAGAGAGCCCGCGATAAAAGCCTGATCGACGAGAAAGACAGTCGACCCGGTTTTTACCGCCGGCCGGTTACGTGTCGCCTCGCCAAAGCCTGCCGGCGGCGAGTCCTTACGTCAAGGCTCCGCGGCCGTTTGGCTATTTTATGGCGGCGCTATTTTTCCTTGACGCCAATCGGCTATTCTAATGCCGAGCCTGCTTTTTACCGCTCTCGCGGGCGTTGCTTTGATAAGTTTTACGATTCGAGATCGAGCTGTCAAAGTGGCTTGTATTAGCGCCGGAATTTTCATGGGTTTACGTAAAGGAACCTGTTGGCTTTGCATATCTATTAAGTAGAGTGTCAGCTTTTGCAATATTCCTTCCGATAAAGCTCTTCACCGCGACTTAACCTAAAAAAAATGAGAAAAACCGCTGTCTCGCGACCTCCAGCAAAGAAAGTTCAGCCCGAGCCGTGATTTTCCGCATCGTCGGACAATCGAAACGCGCGGATCGCGTGTTGTTCTCCCCGACCACGTGGCCTCCTGTTTGGCCGGATTGGGTGTATTATCGGCGAAGACAAACAAAGGAAAGGGGAGAGGCGCGTGAGCGATAAGCCTCGTACGCCGCTGGCGATAATCGATAGCGGCCTTTCCTATCTCTTTCCGTGTGTCTCAGGTATGCGCGGCAAAGACGGCGGTTATCAACGCGTTTTGCGCCTTTCTTTACCTCTTTCGCTCATTCCGCTTTTCCTGCTGACAATTCGAATGATTGATTCGAAGGGAAAATAAAGCCACTTGTCAACAAAACGCAATTTCGCCGAAGGAACTCCCGCTTTTTAATTCTACGAATCGTCGCGTTAATTTTTGTTAATCTCAAGCCGAGGCGGAATGATGTCAGAGAAAAAACGAGGAAAGATATCGCCGGGAGAGCAAACAGCGTTGACGCGCCAAATCGTTCGACAATAAGAAGCGCGGAAAAGTATATAAAGCAGAACAATAAACGCGATAAATGAGCGTTTCGTCGCCACGCCGATCCCGGCAAGTCGACTGCACCGAGTTCGCTCTGCAAATAAAGCGCGCATAATCCCGAAATTGTTTAAAAAAAAAAAGATTCTGAAATTTCGCAACTCGCCCAAGAGTCACATCGGCTTTACGACGCTGCTGTCCATTCGCGCTAAAGTTCGCTGTGAGTAAACGAGACTCGTTTAAAAATACTTGCTCAATTATATAATTAGATACGCCAAGGCGCACGTGCAGCTATGCATCTAATTATCGCGCTGCTTATCATAATTCCGTACTATCTAGGCGTATATTCTCGAAATTCCGTCGGGAGAAAATGAGCGCTAAGTAGAGTGAAAAATACTTCCGCCTCGGTTGAAAGTGAATTTTCCGATTACACCTGATTATTGCCCGTTCGTTTCACGGCGACAATCGAACGCGCCAGCCGCGCTTACAAAAATCGATCGAAGCCGAAAAAAAAAAACAAGCGAGCTGCGTTGACATCCGTCTCCGGAGTGATGCGACAGCGTCGAGCGACGCGCAAACACAATGTGGGTTGACATTTGCTCGTTTGCGCGATTAGCATAGTAATCGGCCCGCGTCGCTCTCCGTGTGTGCGCACTGGCTGCGCGGGAGAGCAGCGCCGCGCGCTGCTATAATTAGATTCTCTCCTCTCTCTCGCTCGTCGCAGACTTGACGGACCGCTAAAGTGGGCTCAGTCTCCTCACCCCTCCGCGGCGAGGTCGATGCCAGTCGGCAGGCGCTCACGTATTCGTGCGTAATACTTCTCGCACTTGCCCTTTTTTGAGGTTGTTGCTCGACCTGAGCAGTTGCTTTCCGCAAATAAATTATCCGGCAACAAACAGACTCGACGAGCTATCTGTGCCTTGTAATAAGGCTTTATTGGGCCGACGCACGGCGGAAGAATAAATAAATAATGATTCATTTCGTGAAAGTGAGAAAAAGGAACGGCTTCTCGGCTTTATGACTTTTTAATAGCCTGCGTCACGTTCGGCATTTCTTGAATAAATACACACTCCCGATCGCGGCCTTGACAAAGAAGTTTTCTACAACGCGAGTACTCCGGGGAATGTTAATTCATCGCCGTCACGCGATTTGCATATTTTCGAAGGGTCTCTCGCTCGTTTTTCCTCTCTCTCTTTCTCAAAAGCCACGTGTTCGGCTCTCGAAAAAAGAATCGGGAACGTTTTCTATGCAGCGGCGAGAATTTTCCACTCTACCTTTGCCGTGCCTCTAGTCCGTCTATAGTTAGTGCCTGCTTGTATTCGAAACGCTAATATGCAGGTATGGTAATTTGACCTACAAAACTTGTCTCTTTGCGGTGAAACTTTATCTACTCACTTATGTCGTACAATAAATAATGCGAACGCGCCACTGGTAACATTTTTTTTTCCACGCTACTCAGCCGACAATTACGGAAATTCGATATTCCGTGTATTGAGCGGACATAATTGGGCATGTTTTTTAAGAAGATGTCTCGTTGCTTGTAAAGCTTTTGAATCGAGGTAATCGTTCGTATTTTTAAATGAATTATTATACCACTTATCTCTTGATTATTTCAAGCGAAAAATGTACTTTAAAATTTACACAGCTTGTTGTAATAAAATGTCGATTAGATAAGACCGAGAACTTTTATCGTATTAGTGTAGATAGTAGAATTACGAGTTTACAATCGTCGACGATTGATACAATTCTTACAAAACTTATCAAAGCCAAGATTTCTAAAATTAATCATCGTTATCCTGCTTTTTCTTCCAACAAAAAATCACCACCCCCATTCCCAAATATCCAACCGACGCCGTCCTCTAAAGTTAGTAGCATATTGATTGAAGTAGGTGGGTTATTCGTTTGCGCAGAGGAACATGCCGACGGCCTCGATGCAGTGGAACAGCTTCATTCCACTAGCACCGCCGCCGGGTGGCGCCCGAACCCACGCCTCCATGAGCCATCACCCGGGCGGACCGCCGGGCTCGCAGCAGCCACCCCAGGTGAGCAGCAGCGCCGCCGCGGCAGCCGCAGCAGCGGCCGCGGCCCAGCAGCAGAGGGCGGAGCGCGAGCAGCGCGACCGGGAGGAGAGGGAGCACAGGGAGCGCGAGCACCAGCTGGCCGCCCAGGCCGCGGCCGAGAGGTCGCAGAGGGAGCAGCAGGAGGCCGCCAACGAGTACGCGGCCCAGCAGAGCTTGGCATATCTCAGAGCCGCTGCCGTACCACAGTCCGCTCAACAGGTCAGTTTTATTTAACTTTTACTTGGAGGCTGGATTCTGGCAGAGAACCTTTTTTTTCATTTACTAATGGAAATTCCCGAATTTCAGGTTTCACGACCGTCGAGCCAACCAGGCAAGGTGGATTACCCACCGCCGCCAGCGCATTCCCGCGCGTCAAAGTCGTCGTCGTCGTCGATGCCGGTCTCGAGTCGTCACGACAAGCAGCAGTCGTCCTCGCAGGTAGTTCACCAGTCGCACCAGGGCCTGCCGAAGGCCGAGCCTAACGTCAACCTGTTCGGCTACTCGAGCTACCAGCCGGGCGGCGGCTTCGTCCACGAAATGAAGTCCAGCGGCGGCAAGTCCTCCTCGTCCTCGTCCTCGTCGGCGTCGCAGCACGGCAAGCCCGGCGGACACGTCGACCGGGAGCACCACCACGTGTCGCAGCGCGGCGGGGACTCGCTGCCCAATCCGCCGCCTCTGCTGCCCGACCATGCCAGCAAGAGCTCCGTCATTGTCAAGAACGACAGCAGCAGGGAGCCTCAGCAGCATAAGCAGCCTGTCGCAGCGCCCGCACATTCGCCTAGCCCTAAAATGATGTCCTACCTGAACGTCCAACCCGTTTCGGTAAGCTTGGAAACTTAATCTAGTAGTTAGATCGGAAGAAATCAGAGTAGCTACCAATTTCTTTCTTTTTAATGCTGTTAATTTACTGGTTAACTAATGCATTTACCGAATTTTTGCAGCACAAGTCGCCGTACGAATGCCGTTCGCCAACGCAAAGTCCGCACGGCGCGCACCACCACCACCACATGCAAAACGACAAGTCGGCGGCGAGCATGATGAGTCGTCCGAGCAACGCCCATCACCCGTCGAGCTTGCAGCACCCAGGCGTGAACCGACACTCGCCGCACGGCCAGCAGTCCTCGTCGTCCTCGTCGCAGGCGGGTGGTCAGCACCAGGTGTCACAGTTGCCGCATCCCTCACCCCCGGAGCCGCGGTACCTCAGCAGGCCCGAGCCGCAGCTCGCCTATCCGCCGCACCAGGCCAAGAGCCCCTACTCCGCGTACGGACACGCGCCGCATCATCCGCACCAGCCCAGTGCATCACCGAATTCGCACTATGCTGCTCCTGCCGGCTCCAAGTCTAAGGTTTGATACTGTTTCTTTATTTCATAAAGTTAGTGTTTTTGGAAAGCATTTTCTTTGTAAGAGGACTTTTATCTTTCAAATTATTATAATGAGCGAATTTTGAAATTGCAGGTGAGCAGTCCTGCGCCTTCGCACATATATGGCAAGCCAAACTCGGGAATTATGACGGGCACACCGGTCTGTCGAGCATCGGATGCGACGTCGAACTCGATCGGCTCGTCCTCGACGTCTTCGTCGGGCTCGTCATCGGGCTCGTCGGCGTCGGTGCCGCTGCCGCTGACCTCAAAGGCAAGCTCCAACAGCGGCATAAGCTCGTCCACCTTCCAACAGATAGGCCATCATCCTGGCCCGGTGCCTCCGGGCTCGCACTTTGCCCACCTGCCACCGCCACCCGCCCACTCGAGTCGCAGCCCCTATGACTCGAGGGGATACGGCTCGCCGCTCGGTGCCGCCTCCAAACTGCCACCACCACCCTCGTTGCATTCAGCGCCAAGCATTGGGTAAGGATCTTATTTATATTTCGGTTCGAATCAACGCAAGTGCAGTTTCTTAAATTAAAAATTTGAAATTTGTCGTGAAACTAAACTAAAATTTGTTTTTCAGGAAACTGCCACCACCTTTGCACCTCCTGCCACCAGGCGCAGCGATGTCACCGATCGCAAGGCCGCCTCCAGGCATAGTCCACCCGGTACCGCATCATCATCAGCAGTCTTCGCAGCAGCTACTTGGCAGCGGCGCCAACGGCGGCAACAACAACTTCCAAACACAGCCGCTGGATCTCGGCGTAGAGAGGTCCGGCTCGCCAAAGCGCAAGGCGAGTACGCCCTTGGGTGCTAGTAGTGTCGATCAGGGATCACAACCCGTGTCGCTCGAGGTCACCAAGAAGCGCAGAATGGACGACGCGACGCCTCCGCCGTCGGGACAAACACAGCCGCAACCACTACACTCGCCACAGCAACAGCAGGTTTGTTAACAATTTTTTAAAGTAATTTCCAACTTCGCTTCATGTTGGATGGAGAATAAATGCTGTTTATTTTTATTTAAACAGTCGGGTGTAACGACAGTACAAAGCTCGGCTGGATCGCCGGTGCTTTCACGAGTCAGTGAGCCTAGTCCGCTCATCGCTTCGGCAGCTACGTCGATCACAACTGTTGTGAATACCGCGCTCTTATCACAACCCAACAGCCAAAGCCAGGTATGTCCGAATCCTAAGAGATTATTTAATTATTGCTTTGCTACACAATGATGAAATCTATAAAATAATTTGACTAAATATGATAGTTTATTTGAGCTTTTTAACCCTGAAAGAAAAAGAAAAATGCATTACTATTGATAAAAACAGAAAAAATTAGAAATTTAAACCCAACATGTACATTTCGTTTCTAGGTGAACGTTCCTTCGGTCAGCCCAGCGCCGCGAACGGCAAGCGGCGACGGCTCAGTGCGCCCCTCGTCGGCCGGCAGCGTCGGCTCTTTACCGAGCACAACCAGTGCGGCAGTGACCGCACCTACAGTCGCTAGTTCGACTGCCGCGTCTCCAGTGCCCCCGTCAACGGCTCCGAGTCCAGCGCCGAGTCTTCCGGGCACACCCGCCAAGGCTGACAGCGAAAAGTCCAACAGCCCGGCACCTGCCCGACCGCCCAGTAGCACCAGCTACCCAGTGCATAAGCTCAAAAAGGCGTGGCTGCAGCGGCATTCTGGGGAAGACGGGACCGAAGACACCACTGGCGTTGTGGGCAGCGGCTCGTGCGTTACGCTCCCGCTCAATATCCCTGGCAAACAGACAAATGGTAATGCCCGTAACTTCAAGCGTTGGATGTTGTGATTTAGATGAAATAAAAGATTGTTTAAAATGTTGCAATATTGTAAATATTTTGACGAAATTGTAATTTTTAAGATTTAGTTACGCTGAAACAGGTTGCTTAAGAAAGAATTTATTTGTTAGTTAAAATTGTCTGGAAACTTTTTGTATTTTATAAAAGGAATTCTAATAAAAGTTTAAAAAAAAAATTCAAGTTACCTATTCAATCGTTAATCTTTTAAACTTAACAATTTCGAAACAAAAAACTTGAGCGTTAAAGATTTTGAAAATCAAAGTGTTTAAAATAAAATTGAGGGAAAGCTAAATAAAAGTCCCAATTTCAGGTAAAGACAAAGATAGTAACACAAATTCAACGACGTCCTCGTCAACCGCGGCGACGACATCGGTCTCCTCTTCATCCTCATCCTCGACGACGACAACAACATTACCGAGTGCGGTAAATTCTATCCATAACATCGGCAGCATGGCCGTAAACAGTATAAACAAGTCGAAGGTGGCGATAAAAGCTCGTAAGACGCCGGTCAAAGAGTCAGTCAACGGACACTCAGCCGCTGCTGCTGCGACGGCCAATTCCGAGAGCCTTCACGAGGATTCGTCAAACAGTGAACCTGAGAGGAAGGCACCACCTAAGCGGAAACCGCCCAAGGTATGGCATGACCCGATTTTCCTCCCGCATCTCTTTTTATTCTTCTTTAGTTTGCTTTTTTGACTGCTTGCCATTACTTTTTTACTCGTTTGATTTGCTACACGCAGAAAAGGACTACTGGGAATGCAAGAACTTAAGTGACGTAGTTTCTTTACGGTCGGTTCTTCCCTTGGGCTATCATTAAACTTTGATTGCTTTATTAAGTTTAATTTTCTTTGATTATTAATTGCCATAACAAGGTTAGTCTTTATGGGGTAATTAATTTCTTTACAAAATTTTCCAAGCTAATTAGTAAGTAATTAAAAATAGCAATTAAAAATAAGTAAAAATAAAGTTGCTCAAAAATAACTTTATACGTATTGAGTTTCTTAATAAAATAATGAATTGGTTCTAAGTAATAACTTCTTAAATAGGTATCAGAAATGAATAAAATTACTAACAATTCAATTTTTTTTATTTTTTCCTTAAATAACAATTAACTTTTTTTTTATCTTTCCATGTAACTGCTCTATAAGTAATGACAGAAAAATGGGAAACTTTCTGCGTGTAGTTCTGCTTGTATTATTATTGCTTTTTGTGTTGCACTTCTCTGAAAAGAAAAGAAAATTGTGGCTTTTTTGTAAGGATCTTTAAAAAATTCATTATTATTTAAATCCAAGTTGTGCTTATTCAACGTTAAATTTTAATTTAATTAGAACTTTTTTGATTTAAAATTATATAATGTTAAATGTTTTTATTGTATAATCTTTTTATTTAAATGTCAATTTCATTAAATGTATATTACATATATATATCATCAATGCTTAATAATTTTATTATTAACCATAATTCCTTAAGGTTTTTTGAATACTGCTTAAAAATCAAAATCAGATTTTCATCAACGAATTTTAGGTAGATCCTTACCGATAAATAAATATGACGATGCGAACATTACAATTGCCAACATGTTTAATCAACGTTCTTTATTTTACAAAATCATAATCATCGTTATATTTTAAATTCATAAAAGCCTAAATTTTTAATAACTCTTTGCACAGTCGAAATTTTTAATAACAATATGAAGCTGGTATAGTAACAAACTGCATTGATGGATTCAGTAACAATAATTTAAACTTTATAATTCTTAATCATATTTAATCTACATTATTGCATTTTCAAATTCAATACGTGCCGATTAAAAATTTATATTGCAGCTAATATTTTAATTATACGTGTAAAATAAAATTCGAGATTGCAATCTGTCCTGTTGTCGCGTGAGATCAATCAAAACGACTGTGCACCACTTCTTTAGAACTTTCATTTCTTTTTTTTCGTTTCATTATGTTTTAATTTTTTCAAATAAATATTTATGTTTATTATCACTTGCACAAAACACGCTTTTTCTGTAGAGAGTTTGTTGTAAGTGTGTGAAATATTGTGTTGACAAGTCGATGTCTCGAATGAAGGCATCCAGATATTTTCTTTCCGTTCAAACTTGGGTGTATAAGCATAAATAGTATGAGAGGCAAAAACTATATCCTAGAGATTTTTTCGTTGTCGCATAAAAATATTTTCAAAAACATTTTAGATATAGATTGTGAACGTTCTGCGAATTCTGATCGTTGTTTAGTTTTGATAGTGAACGATACTTGTTTTCATTTCGCTAAGAATCACAAGTTAAGAAAGATAAACATAATGCAAACACTTGAAAAAGCGAAAGCTTCCTCAATCTGTATGAGAAAGTTGTTTATTTTTTATTAATTGATATTATATGTTAATTATTATTTAATCTGTTAAAAAGTTAGATAATTATTTTATGCATCGTAGAAGTTTATGTTAATTTAGGATTATTGTAATAATTAAATTTCATGTAACACAATCAATACACTGACAAACTCGAAATTAGGTGAATTACATTTTAACTTTATATTAATTTTATTATTTAAATTTTTCTTAAAATCAGATACAAATTAATAACTTATATAATAAAAGTTCCAGGCTTTGTTAATATAAAGATAAATTAAATTTTATTATTTAAAAAAATGTAATTTTTTAAAATTGCGTAGGACGTTAAATTTATAACTTATAAAATAAATTTTATTCTTTCCATTTGTCAAGTAAACTATTGTTAATCAATACTAACCCTGTAAAAATTCTTATTCTGTTAGTCAATAATTGTTATAAACGTCATAGACAAGTTTGTTTATTTAAGAAACTAAAAATTGTAATAACACATACTTTAAAAGCAAATCGATTGTAAAAGAATTTTCGAATTTGGAAAGAATTGAATTTTACTGCCTTTTTAAATTCTTCAAAATTGCAATAGTTATATAAAAAATTCGAAAATCTGTTTTTTGAAAAATGAAACAATTCAAATTCCAAATACTCTAAAAATCCCTTTGTTAAAATCGAAATCTCTGCGCCTGTAAAACTCTACTCAACGCGAATTCAAATTTCCCGGGCTTCGGGGGGACGAAGCAGGGAGCGCCTCTAAGCATCATTTCTAGTGTCACTCTTTCCCGCTTGCCGGCGGTGCGAAGTCCGCCATTGCAGGAGTTCACCTGGTCGCGTCGTCGCTCAGTAAAGTTTGACCGGACGCAGTAAGTGTTCCGGATTTCAGTAGCGTGTCGTCTTTCGGTAGTGTCGTATCTTTGAGTTTTTCACGTCTTCCCACTCGGATATTGAAGTTCGCTTAAGCGACATTTCTCTGCCTCAATGGAAAGCATGTTGGTATGTAATTTCGCTATCTAACCTTGCGCGTTGGATCTTTGTTTTTTAAGCACGGCGTGGGAGGCCGCCGCCTTCGGTTTGTAAACAACGGTGATTGTTGATGTAAGAATCTTTTACTTTGCAAGCTTTGATGGTGCAAACTTTCGAGTTGGTGCGAAAGTAAGTTGCATCAGACTTGCAAAGGGACGCCGCCGCCTTTGTATGAGGCGTTACGTAATCCGCGCCCTTCCTTTCCTTTGTCGTTGTTTACATACTCGAATGCAAGGGTCGGTTTGCGAACGCCGGCAAGGCAAATTTTTTAATTATATCAAGTATAAATAGAGTACATGCCGCATTGCGGCAATAACTCTATAAAGGGAAAAAAAAAAAATCTAGTAGAAATGAGAGTTCAAAGAAACAAGCCATTTACAGCTGGACTTTTTTAAACATGTTAACGCGTATTACACAAGGGAGAACAAGGAGGAGAGAGCATAAACTGCCTGACTACTATAATTAATCTATATCTGTGTGGTAGGTAAAGCGAAAGAAGGGAGCCGCCTGGAAACAACAAGCGGCAGTCCAGGAGCAGCGCCGGAGAAAGAAACAGAAGCAGGGTAGAGGAGGTGCAGCCGCTGGTAGTGAGTCCAGTAACGAGAGCGAGGCTGGATCAGTGAGCGACTCCAGCGAACAGAGATTTCCAGCTAGAGCTGTCATGCAAATACCGACCATTGATACCTACAAAGCCTCGGGAAACGGTTAGTTCACGAGTAGAGCAAAGTCAAAGAACACTAAACACATATTTATTGAAAAAGGTTCACTCGACAAGCAAACTCTTGGGTTTATTTGTAGATTGAGCTGGCAAATTAAATAAAAAAGGGCTCTAAAGAAATGAAAACAATGTCGCGCACTGGTGTTTCCTTTATGTTGGACGTGTGTGAATGTGAATGGAAAAAATCTCTAGGAGAATTCGCGATCAGTGTTTTGCATTGAGTTTGTGGTTTTTTTTTAAGCCTTTTTTGTTCCTTCATTATCCTCGTGAATAACATTGCTATCATCATACATAATTTTAACTAATTTTAATTATATTTTCTTTGTTATCATTCTGAACATCAGACATTTCATGTGTACATGGAAAAATCTCTAAGGATTAGAAATTTTACCTTACACTTTCATGTTTCATGTTTTACTGTTAATTAACCATTACCTTTAATAGTTAAAAATACCAATTCTTTGTAAAAATTAAATTAAGAATATTTATTTTCAATTGCTTATTGATGCTTGAAGCTAATAGTGTTTCACATGATTTAAGAATTCAAAAAACTTTTGCATGCTCTAGTTGTAAGAGTCCTTTTGTAAAAATAAGCTACTTTTTCTACTTTTTACACTTTACAGACACTTGAAAAGCATGCTATAAATATATGATGAAATTTTTAAATTCAAATTTGAATAAACATGATTGTTTATATGAGCTTTTTAACCCTGAATAATTACTTATACACACTTTGCATGAAACATTTTTAATGACAATATGCTAATAAATTTATTTCTCCTGCTAGAGAATAAAAAGGTCCCTAAAAAACGGGGAAGAAAACCAAGGACCACAAAAGATATTAAGACAAAAGAGGAAGAAGAAGAAGAAGAAGAGGACTATCAACCTCGTCAAAAAAAAAAGCGAATAGATAGCAGCAAGTCCAGTGGGGGTAGTAATAAGAACAAAAAGAGAAGAAACAATCGAATTAGTACAATGGAAGACAAGCCAGATGAAGATAAATTAATAAAGACTTGTCAGAGCTGGGTGCAGGATGAAGTGTGTATGCGCTACTCCTGCACAAGAATATCCAAGTGTCGAGAGTGTAGATTAACCCCAAACCAACGAGACAAAATGTGTTCCGTAAGAGCAAGTGTCACCGTTTTCTGCAGATTTTATGCCTTCCGAAGAATGCAATATACCAAGTCAGGAACCCTTGTAATGGCAGGTTTCAATGACCCCTACATAGATGCCGATGAAGTGAGTATAAATAAATAGTTCTATCGAAAGTTGAGTGATTTACAAAGGGAAGAAAACAAATAATTAATGTTGACTTCTCTATCTTTACAGAATGATATACAACTTTGGCTACCAGGAAAAGACAATAGACTTATTAAAAGAGATAAATATACGGAGGAAACGCAAAAAGATAGCAAAAAAGACTGGGACAAAGGCGATTTTGACATAGAATTGGCATATCAAATTATCCGACAAGTCGGAGATCAGTTCTGTGATTTAATACATCAGGAGAAAAATGTTGTAGAAAAGCATCTTGCAAGAGGTAATTATTTTAATGTTTCACGGCACTATTTGGAAAATATCGCTTTTACATGATGATATTTTTAAATTATTTTTGAGAAAAATGATTTTTTTATGAGCTTTTTAACCCTGATCATTTAGTTTTAACCAATGTTATTTTATTTATTATAATCAAAATTTATGCTAATTTCAATTTATTTTTTTTTTTTTGCAGTGGGTCCAGATCACGGAGAACAACCAGTGATTTGGAAACGAGTCGTCAAAGGTGTTCGAGAAATGTGCGATGTCTGTGATACTACATTATTCAACTATCATTGGACCTGTGGTAAATGTGGCTTCGTCGTCTGCATTGATTGCTATGAGGTACTTTTAATTTTCTCATCCTATAAACTTTTTTTTTTTTTTTTTTATGCATTCTATAAACTATATTCTAAATTTACATAGTATTTTTAACGATGTTAACAAATTAATTGTTAATAAATTAATTAATACGACTATGATGCAATCAAAATTAAGGAGCTTTTTAACACTAAACATGAAAGTCTTCCTACAATTATCAGCCATTTTGTGATCTTCTAACCCTTCCACTTTTTCAGGCTCGAAAGAACAAAACGGTTGTATGGTCTGAAAGCGGAAAGGGTCGGGACAAGTACGCGTGGCTATTGTGTGCCAACCGCCAGACCCACGTACCGGAGCAGCTGCTGCTAACTCAAATTATACCGGCTGACTGTCTAATTCAAATTGATCGTTGGCTACATGACTGTAGGACCGAGTGGGGTATCCCCAAGCATTGCAGCTGTGATCAAGGTTCTGCCAAGTCCCTGAATGAACATCTCAGAAGCCTCATTAAAGGCGATCTCGTGTCCATTATGAATGGAAATGCTCAACAACAAGAGATAAAGGTAAGTTTTAATATTGTATAAAATAAATAAAAATTTTTTCTCTTAAAAAAATTTATTAATTTTTTTTTTTTTTTTTTTTTTTTTTACGAATGTTTTAAAACAATTTTTTTTGTTTAAAAATAAAAATGATGAAATATTTAAATTACTTGATTTAAACATGATAGTTTATTTGAGCTTTTTAACCCTGAATAAAAAACTTTAATTTTCATATTTTCACAAATCTTTCTTTATAAAATTTAACCGTTACAAATCACTTTACAGCAAGATAAGCAGCGCAAGAAAGAAGGTGGCAGCAGCAACTCGAGCGAGACTGGCCGTGCAAATGGCGAAGATAAGAACTCGCCGCTCAGTTGGCTGGCGGATGTGGCCCTTCAGAATCAAGATAAGAACGATAGCGATTCTGACTCAGACTCAGATGACGGCAATCATTCGACGCTTCGTGAACTTTTAATTAGACCTTCGCATAAATCCAACGGAGGCGATGGCTCTAGGTCCAACTCGCCAGGCACCGGCAGTCCCAGCGGTACGACAGCAGACAATGCTGCAACCACCAACACCAGTACGACCACTACAGCTAACAACCAAAGCAACGGTGCTAAAGCTGGCAAGAAATCCAAGATGGATACGCTTAATGAAGTTATCAGCAGTGTCATAGAACACAGTGTAAAGAAGGGAGACGAAACGGAAATCGATGAGAAGCCGCGCGAACTTAAACATTTCGTACGGCGGTACAAATGCCCACAGCGAGGTCGCGACCCTCTACCTATCCGTATAATGACATTGACTGAGAGCAAACTTCTCTACCCTGAGGTTCCTCATTCTTGGCTTTGCGACGGCAAACTTCTGCGTCTTCAGGACCCAAACAACCCGAAAAACTATAGGATATTCCAAGATCAGTGGAAGCGAGGCCAGCCGGTGCTAGTCTCCGACGTCCATAAGTACCTCAACAAGGACTTATGGCACCCGGACAGCTTTTCCAAAGATTTTGGCGACCAGAAGAGCGACCTGGTCAACTGTATGACAGGCAACCTTGTGCCCAAGCAGCCCATGTGGAAGTTCTGGGAAGGCTTCGAGCACTCCTCGAAGAGGCTCAAAGACGAACAGGGTAACGCCATGCTGCTTAAGCTCAAAGATTGGCCGTCACGCGGCGATTTTGCAGATATACTCCCCGCCAGGTTCGCCGACCTCATGAAGTGCGTACCCTTGTCCGAGTACACGCATAGATATGGTAGGCTCAACCTTACCAGCAGACTGCCTGATACGTTTACAAGGCCCGATCTGGGCCCGAAGATGTACAATGCGTATGGATCGGCGTTGTACCCCGATAAGGGCACGACAAATCTACATCTTGACGTTTCTGATGCTGTGAATGTGATGGTCTACGTCGGAATCTCCAAAGACGGCGATAGAGAAGAACATATAAAGGGTAAGGATCTTTGAAAAACTTTGAAAACATTTTAAAAATGTTTATGTTTCTAGTGCCTGTATTGTAAGTTTATGGTATATAATAAATTTGTTCTGATTTTACAGAGGCTCTGAAAGCAATAGACGAGGCAGGCTGTGATATATTGACGCGACGACGAGTTCGTGAAAAGGGTGAGATCCCAGGTGCTCTATGGCACATTTACGCGGCGCGAGACGCAGACAAAATCCGTGATATGCTAAATGCAGTAGCTCTTGAAAGTGGAGCCAGGCTTGAGCCCCACCACGACCCCATTCATGACCAGAGCTTCTATTTGGATGGACCCCTGCGCGAGCGACTTTACCGCGAGTACGGCGTCGAAGGGTGAGTTTCGCTTTATTACGTTGCCCTTGCATGAAGCAAAAAATTTGCTTGAGGATAAAAACATAATGAGAATTATTTTTTTCTTTTAGATACGCGATAGTGCAGTGTATGGGCGATGCTGTGTTCGTTCCGGCCGGAGCTCCTCACCAAGTGCGTAACTTGCACAATTGCATAAAGGTGGCAGAGGACTTTGTATCTCCTGAAAATATCTCGCACTGTTTCCACTTGACGCAGGAGTTTCGCGCCTTGTCCGACACCCACACAAATCACGAGGACAAGCTCCAAATCAAGAACATCATTTATCACGCGGTCAAGGACTCATTGACTGCTCTTGACACCGTGAAAGAGGAAACCTTGGCTAAAATTAAAACAGAAAAATCGTCAAGCACAACGACGACAACGTCAACGCAGGACTCGAAGTCGAAGGTTAAAGTCGATAAGACTGAAGGATCGTAATCCGCGGCTTCGAGACGTCTTGCCGACGTGAAGAAGTTTACCAGGAAGGTGACGAAGCACGCGAGATTGGCGACGGTTCGTCGCCTCGGACTCGCGCCAGAGATTTTTTTGTGATATAAATAAATATATATATGTATATGTACATTTTTCGGAATCAAGAAAACGAAGGAACACATTGCTCATGCAAACACATGAAGTCCCGCGGTACTCCGCTCTTGGTCTTATACCATTGTGATAAAAGAATTAAGAAACAAACACTACCGGAACGAGACTTGGATCGATACGTTGGTTTGTAATTGTAATTAAATATCGTCCCTGTATCCAATACATACTTCTTGTCTATACGATTAATAAGGGAGGGTTTAACAGAATCAAGCTCTAGCCTCTGTAGATTTAAAGGATTTTTGCTATATATAATGATTAAATACCGAGAAGAAGACGAGGAGGGAAAAAAGGTTTTTTCTGTCGGATTCGGGAGGGGGGAAGTGAAAGAAGAAGCTTAAAACGAACTTATTGTGCAATTATTGATGAGGTAACGAGACGTTTAGTGTACATTCGCGTGAATGATTGTTCGTTTTCATTTTACGTATGTATGATTATCCGTTGAGTTCTCTTTCGTTCGTTTACAGATAGTTTACGTTCAAAGAGGAACATAGGAATCTTAATTTTTGCCGATCGATTACCTCGCGATGATTTAATGAGACAAAAAACTACTGGAACACTGCCTCGACTCGTAACTTGTCTGACTATTGCTAGCCCCTCTCCCTTTGTAACTCGAGAGAATCAATTTCCAACCGTCCGAAAAAAAGATCGTAGCTTACCTCGATTTCTGCCTTTTTTCCGGACAACGTACGAAGTTACTTTTCTTTTCGAAGGTGCCAATCATTGGAGTCCTGATTTTTTTTCTCTTCGTCGGGAAAGGAAAAAGAACTGCTCTTCTTTTTTCATTTTTGTTACACTCATCTGGTACTATTATTCGCGATAGACACAACAAAGAAACATAGGCGCGTTTGGATTTTCGCAGAAGAACTTGGAATTTGCAATTTCTCTGATCTCACTATACCTGTTTGTCTTATGGTAGCGTAAACAACGACTCGATTGTGAAAAGTTTACTATAAAGTAAAGAAAGGACACTTTGCTGCGTGTTGGTGTACTTTAAATACAAAAAGTATAAATAATAAAACAGAACGGCTTCTCTTTTGAAAAATAAAAAAGCTTGCAAGTTTAAAAGTCGCGTGACTTTTGAAAGCTATTGATATTCGCAAAAAGTACGGGGGCACTGTGTATAAAGTTATGTAGAAAGAAAATTATATAAGTATATATTATATAGAAAGAATAAAAAAACAAGCGTTCTTTGTGTATTATCAGTTTTTTGCTTTCCGAGACGGCAAATGATGACGATTAAAGGAAAACAAAAAATCCGGGGGTAGAAATACTCGTCCTACAATGTAAATATCGATTGCTATAAATATATATATATAAATATATAAATATATAAATAATATACATAATATACATAAGTCGCATCTACATATACATATTATAAATACGGAAGAATGGAAGCATTAAGATATTAAAAAGTAAGGAATTTAAGGAAAAAACCAACACTCCAGCAACCAGCGGAAAGATGCACCTTATACACATTATAGATAGTTAGCTTATTGTCATCTTTCATCATCGTCATTGACCATCCATCCATCATTATTATTATTTTATTTTTATTATTTTGATTCTTATTAAATAACAAGCTATCATCTCTACAATTATATTATTATTAATTAATTATTAATTATTATCATCCCAATCATTATTGTCATTATTAATTAATTACAAAAATATGATATTTAAATGTTTAAATGTTGTCGAACATACCGAGAAAAAAGAAACTGGAGAGAATAAAAAATGCAGCAACTCGCGCTCTTAGGCGTTTTATTAATTATTATTATGAAAGAATCATGGATAAAAAATGTAAACGATAGGAGAGGAGAGTGCAAGTATGAACTCGATTATGTGAACGTATGTGTGCTGCGTATGTTCGGTGAAAATCTTTTTTGAAAAAGTGAATTTAACTCTATAAGTAACCGTGGAAACAAAATAAAAAAAGCTAAAAAGACAAGCCTGTGTTCGATCCGTGGCGTGCGTGCGTTTTTTCTTGTGCGAAAGACGAAACAAAAAATGTAACGAAAAGGCCATGTTTTGGGGGCGGATCGTAAAAAATTAGACAGACGATGATTGTGTCGTTTTTTAAGCTTTACCGAGTTTTCGATTTTTTATCTGCGTCGCACGCATTTTAATTTCAATGCTAAATTGTAAAAGCAGTCGCGATTTTGTTGAACGAAACCTCGAAGATTCGATTTTAATGGAAAAGAGAAATCGAAGAATTGGTAAAGCTTGCGGCCGAATAAGTCTTCGGCAGCAAAAGAAAATTGCGAGAATAAGAAGTGATACGTTGTACAGTAATCGAGGAATGACGAGCGAGAGAAATGAGAAAACACAAACTCCCCAGTGTCCTCTGCTCCCCTTCGATAACAAAATAAAAACCCGCTGCGTCGGCCGTCCCCCAAGTCATAGCAGGTTCAATTGTGAAACCGCGGGCCGGCGGGTCTGAGTATAATTTTTTGTACTGTAGAAATGTAAGAACATACGTTTGAATAAGAAAAATGTTTATATTATGAAAACACGATGTTGCTTTTGTTCGTTTCACCCATACCATTTAAACAACAAACTCTGTAGTATATAAGTGTAAATAAATTCGATTTACTATTTGGAAATTTCTTGATATTTTTCATTTATCAAAGAATTTTAAACAAGCATTTCAATTTCATTTAATTAATCATTGATCAATTTTAATTGATTTTTTATAATTTTTTTTTTTTATATAAACAAAATGATCATAAAGTTGAAATAAATAAACAATTGATATTTTCTTTTCTTTTTACTACATACCAGTTTTTCAAATTCTTATATTTATTACAATTAAATTTTAAAAAATTGAAAGATCCTTATTTACTTTTTTTATAATTGATTTAATGTGTAAAAATTGCTTTCAAATGCATTTTTTAAAGAACAAATGACATTCAGACGCGCTCTAATTTTATTGCACGGATTAGTAATTTATATATACATATAATAACTTAGCGAAAAAATTTCTTAACGAAATAAGATGAGAAATCCTGAGCATAGAAAGCACGAGAGGTGTTTACTCTGATTATCTGGCCATTATTGAATAAACATTCAACCAATATTCGGCCAGTATTCAACCTAGCGACTTCCTCGCGCTACATGTTCTCCGGATACATACTTCCCAGATAACGTCGCGTGCCGAGCGCCTAACGAGCACGCATGCTGCTCGCATATGCCAGCATGGTGTCGACAATATGTCAACTCGGGTGCTCGATCCAAGCATGAACTCAAAAGGACGCGTGCCGCTAAACAGCAGCGCATGCGCAACATCCAGCGAGGACACAAGCTCCTCGCACGTGCTAAAATTAACCTGAAAAAGTCTGAAAATAACGAAATTTAGTGAGAAATCCCGAATACGTATCCGGAGCACATGAAGCATGAGGAGGTGTCTAATCTGATTATTTGGCCATTATTTAAACATTATTTGATCATTATTTAACCATTATTTATTCATTATTGGCCCATTATTGGACCATCAGAAACCAAGCTGCCTACCTAGCAACCCCGTGCTTCACGTTCTTCAGATACATTCTCGAGATTGCCCACGGATCTTCATCTTGCTCGCTAAATTAACAGAAGGAAAAAATAGTGCGCGTTCAAATTTGAACAGCGCAAAATTGAAGAGATGCGACTAAGTAAGTCAGGATTAATGGTGGGTATTACAAAAAAACTATTTGAAAATAACAATTTTATTTTTAACCACTTACATCAATCGAATATAATGAGAACGTTCAAATCGTTTCTAATCTACGAGCAATGGGGTTAAAAGTCAAAGTAAAAAAGAAAAAACGAGTAATAAAAAAAAACACAACAGCGCAATTATACTTTCCCCAGAAATTTTTATTTCATTTTCGCCTATACAATATAGAAATCCAATGACGGGTGGAGATCGAAAATTTCATAATTTTTTATCGCTTTTCTCCATCGAACGTTCATTTTTGCTTTCTAATAGTACATTATTTATCATCATATTCTTAAACACTTATAAGAAAAAAAAAGAAAAAACAGAAGAAGAAATTTGAATCCACTTAAGCGTGAGATCTCCGCTCGCCAAGTTTTACGGTAAAGTACGCAATCGCAATGAAGGCATCCTACACCCGAGAGTAGTAATTGTAATATAATCATTTACTTGTAAATCTTAGAAAAAACGGATTCTTTCAATTAGAAGCTGCATCCGTTTTTATCTCTTGTCGCACGCAACATTCCGGTTCTTTGTTTGTTTTGTGTGTCCTGTGCGTCGGTAGAAAAAATTGGGCTAACTACGATTATTTTTTTTTATTATTCAATAAATTCCTCGGTATATATACATAAAAGGCAAATGTGAAGTAGTACCTGAACATTATTCTTTTGTTATTCCTTTTTTTTAATTATTATCTTTAATAAATTTAACTATCGCTCTCTGTTACATGTACACTCACATACATACTTGCGCATTCTTCATTTGCTTTTTTTCTTCATTTATTATATTAAAAAAATATGTTTGCTTTTAATATATCATTGTATATTTTTTTTGTTCGAGAATATCGCGCACTCTGTAACGTATTACGCAACTCAAGCAGTACAGAATCTCGCGATAGATTAATAATAATTAATATTCACAATGGTTTAATAATATATAATGAATCATATATTCTTAAACTTCTCGCTTAAATCTTATATTTTATATTACAACATTGCATTAGAACGTTAGTGCCTCGCATTGAGAGTCCACACTTTTTTATATATCGAACTCTGCTCCATTTTTTCTCTATATATAGATTAAATGCAAGCTCTGCGACACAACACATGCAAGAAAAAGAGTCTCTTCTGCATTATAAATTAACGTAGCAATTCCCCTTAACGTACGTACATGCTTAAATCTTTATGC
>UCOL01002317.1:0-26648 GCA_900474335.1 Ormyrus nitidulus
GTGATATGTAGTTCCTGAGATATTAAACTTTTAAAATTTTCTTTTTTTTTTACTGAGTGAATCCAAACTTTTGACTTGTAGTGTAAATAAAATAAAGCCATGTAAAGCATACCTCGTTTGATATTTGTTCAGTCAATTCCTTAAGGTTCGTCTGCATTATAGTCAATTTTCCAATCGCAATGTCACTATCATTTTCTATAATTACAAAATTGTAAAAATGAGTTTTATGCTCCGCTTCTGAATTTTCAAGTGTCAACTGAACCTCCTTCAGGGTCTGCTTTAATTCTGAAACGGCTAATTCGGACATCGTGGGAAAACTTTTCTCTATCGCTCACAAACAAGTTCAAACTTCAGCTCCTGCACTTTCGGTTCTGATTTCCTCAGTTCCGTGCTCGGTATTTATATACGATTTTCCCCCCTTATTTTCAATTAGGACACGTCTTGCAGAAAGCATTTGCGTCCACTCGGTATTGGTTCGTTTGCAGGTCGTCTATACCTGAGATCCCTTATTTTGCCAATGGAGATTTAATGAAGGGGAATTCCTAAATGGGACTATTTTGCTAATAGATTTTGCTAATGAAAGGATTCGAGTTATCAATTTGGGGCTGATGATCTTTGCCCAGGTCAGAGAAAGCGGCCAGAACCCTGCCAAGTTCAGAGTTGAATTCAAAAGATTTTTAAACAGGTATAATAGTACATTGTGCAACAAGGGAAGAAAATGAGCTATTTCTAGCGAGGGTGAGGTATTCACCATAAATCGTACAAAATAGTTTAAAACAGAGAAAAAAAATTTTTTTTAAATTTTAAAAATTAAAAAAAGTGACTCCTTACCCCGGTAAGCCAAGCCGGAAGCGGAGAAGAATAATATTTTTCTTCGCTCGGACAAACAATTTTGTCAAACTTTTGAAATGCTCGATTTTCTACGCTACTTTTTTAAAACGTAGCATAATAACTTAATAGATTTATATTAAGCATAATTAGAATTAATATAAATTATTAACGTAATAAATATTTGAAAATTTCAGTCAATATCAAATCAAAGTATAAATATATAGCACGGTCGACTCAAGCTGTAGTATCCATACTTGCCTTCGGAGCGCGACCGCGCTCCTTGATTTACAGTGACAAACTTCATTACTTGTCCTAGCAAAATAATTTATTTTAATTGATGAGACACATAGAAATGAGGATTAAGTGGTTTATGTTATTTATTTTATTAGCATTTCATTCTCTTGTTGAAAAATACATAAATTCAATTACCATAGTGATACAATTCTTGCAGGATACAAAATTGATTAATAAACCGATGTGTCTATCAATTTTCAATACCTATATAATCTTAAGAACAGTTAAGATTAAGTAAAAATTAAAATATATTATACCATTTAAATGATGGACGTCTTCAATTCATATTATATTCCGAAGAGTAACTGAAAAAAATTACTGATTTAATTGCGATACTTAAATTATATTTTTTAAATTATTATACCAAAAACTTATTTGTGAAATATTTTTTAATGCAACTTTTGCCCCAAGAAACGAATTACAGTACATCTGGTATTCACAATTTAAATTCTCGATAGAAATTACATTAACAATAGCATCATTACATTATTTCGCAGCAGCCGGCAAGGAAAAATTGCAACCGCGTAAAATGGAAGTTAGGAGAAAATCACAATTAAGAATGACGCTTCGACAACCGATGACGCGCCGATGAGAAAAATTCTATTGGAACAATATACATCTTCACGCGACAGATGCCAGTCAACCTTCGTAAACCGTCGTCGGCTCGAAACGAAAATCCCCCGAACGCCTCCGAACTACCTCGTCGCGCCCACACCCCCGGCGCCAAAAACGCTTGCGCACTTTAACGGTAAGGCAGGTGTGTGCGCGCGCCGATTGCGCAACGGCGATAAATCAAACTCGAGCACGCGCCAAGAGAGAATTGCATCCTCGCCGCGGATCGCGCTGATTAATGCGCGGGGAATTCGCGTGTCACTGGACTCTCTCGCGCGGGAACTTCCTATAGGGGATATATATATATATATATCGCGTGTGTGAGTAGCGCGCCGTATATTATCATCGCGGGGAGAATATTCGCGTCCGCGCGTTGTCTTTTTTTTTATTCGCGCGGAGCGGCGAGAGTGCGCAACTGTTGTTTGTCGCAATTTTCGAATTAGTCTTCGAACGTTGGCGGCGATTGTCGGCTGACGCGGTTAATTACCGAGAGTGAACTTGGCTTTTTTTTTCTTCGGTTCGCAAGTGTTGCTTGCAGATGATGCATTTCGTTTGTCGAGGAAAGAATTTTCGTTACAGTGTTTCGCATTTGCCTGTAGATGATCCGCTATTATTAATTGCTTAGTAACTTCAATTCCCGACATTCCGTTATTACTGATGCACTCGGGGGAGATGATTCTTACCCGAAAAATGTACTTAGAAATACTTTACCAACAGCTTTTCCCAATTCCTCGGTAGTTACTCCTCCGGATGAAAATAGATAACTTTATTATAGAATAAACAAGAACCGTGAAATTATTCATCGTATACAATTGGCAAAATGGCTTATTACGCAATCGAGAGGCGGCGCGAAAAGTGTCTCAGAAGCCCGTAATTACAGAAATTAAAAAAAGTGACTGTCACCGCGGCGATAACAAAAGGTAACGATTACGGCTGGGAACAATGCCGTAGCGAGGCTCCTCGTCGAAAATTAACAGCGCGGCGGCGCACGTAGATATTTATAAAAAAAAAAAAAAAATACCCGTAATTTCGCGCCTCCTCCCCGACCCAAAGCGTATTGCGCAATTACCATCACGCGAAAGAGAGAGAGAGAGAACGCAACGAAACGGTTCGAAATTTATAACGGATGCGGGCAGTAAACTTTGTATACTCGTCGTATATCGAGGCGGCTAAATATTTCCTATAATTATTGTACTCACGCGCGCGGGTGGATATATTATACATCCTGTTTGCTCGCGACGTGCCATATTCGTCGTCGTTCTTTTTAGTGGACTGCGGCCGATATGTTTTCGTTGCTGCGGTCTGCAGCGTCGAGGTATTCGGTGCGAGGTGTTTTTTTTTTTTAAGGCCGGTAAGGATTTGGGAAGAGGTGGTTTTATCCTCTTGTGAGGAGCGATTTCCTGCGTGGAAATCGTTTTGGTATTCTTTCGAGAAATCAATGGCTTTTCTCCGTATTTGTACTTCCTTAATATCTGTTTATTAGATTGTAAGGTGAATTAATGAAAACTCTAAGGACATTTTTTTTTAACAGTTTTTTGAATCAAGATGAAGAATTGGAAGTTTATGGTACTCCGCGACCATTTAAATTGCAAAATAAAATAATTGAAAAAAAATGAAAGGAAACGAAAAGATTATCGGCCATTTGATTTCCGTTAGAAATAACAGTCATCTAAATGCAAGTCCTTGAATCTTAAAAAATTCTCAATATTTTCCATTTTCTAAATCGTGCAGTATATCATTATTACCAACGTCACTGGAAATTAATACGCGAATATGTAAATCGAATTTTACTTCGCGCTCACTCGTTAAACATTGTCCACATTTTAATCCGATGACATAATCAATGGCAGAAACAAAAAAAAAACCACTTCTCCGCCCAAAATATTCATAAAATTCAAGCCCACCGCGAACAAGGCAGCGGCTCCGAACTTTAAACCTCGGGAAAAACTAAATACCGACACTCCGCGCCTCGCGGTATAAACCCGTTTTAAAAACAGCTCTCCGTCGCCGATGCAAAAACAAGCTCCTTACCATATTTCGTAAATACCTCCGGCGTGCGTAAGAGATTTACGACTCGAATCTCCGAAGGAAAATAGAGAAAAAATCACCCGCGCGCCGATTGTTCCCGCGGCAATAATTGATACTTGCGCGTCAAAAGCGCGGTACAAGCGCCGCGCGCGTCTTCGCTAATAAAAGCGCTTTCCTCCCTCCCGGCGGATTTAGCGGCCTCTCGATGCGCGCCTCGTTGAGATACGAGTCCGGGGAATCCCGTAAGCGGTTGGCTCATCGGGAACGAGGATTGCAGGGCGTCCGCTCTGCTGCATTCGATCGCGGCTGAAGCCTCATTTTTCATGCGCGACGCGCGTTTTCCTGCTCGTCGCTGACGCTCGAATTTTGGTCGTGGATTCTCCGTAGGGATATAACAGAAGTCGGGAGAGACAAGAGCTTTTTTTCGAGACTCTTTGAGAGATATTTTTAGTGATGCGATTTGAATTTTTTATTCTCTTACTGCAATAATATAGTTTTTGTGGAGGTTTTAAAAATTATACATGGTCATGCTTATAAATGTCGCTCCGAAATTGCGTCGGTGCAAAGTCCGAACTTTTTTAGCTTCGAACATCCAAGTATCAAATTTTGGGGTAAGAATAAATTATATACTTTTCTAACAAAGGACACGATAACGAACGGTTATTACTGTGTGTATTTCACTTACACGCTGGTCATTAGTTTTCTATTCTAATGAATTATGGTGCGAAAATGGGAAGCAGTTCATCAAAGCTGTTAAGATCATTAACTTGGCAAATAAACAAATCAAAAACTCTATGAGTAATGTTCTTCCGACTCTTTTAAAATGACAATAATTTATTATACTTTTGTCTTCTAAGAAGATTGGCTTTCATATTTTTCGAGTATTACGAGTGACATATATCTTTCCCTAATAAATTTGTATATGTATCGAGCAGTATTGTTAATGTAATTTATGATGTATTAATAATTAAAATTTTTTTTCAACAAAAATGAATATTTAATTACGGCGGCCGAATAAACCAAGTGCAAGCAGTAAATTTGTGCAAAGCTTCAAGGAAATTTTATTGAGTCGCAACGCTCTACGGTTATTTCCAACTTCGCCAGAAATTAATCTCTTCTTTCGCTCTAAAAATTCTCTTTATTCGAAAGTTCTTACCTTAAGCAAATGCATCTGCAACTATTACAAGTAAAAAAAAAATCGCTTTAAAAATTCTCTTTATTGAAAGCTCTTTACCTCAAGCAAATGCATCTGCAAGTTACAAATAAAAAAAAACAAATGTACCGGAGGAAAACTTCGATCTAATTATCTTTTAATCCACTTTATACAGCCGAACGTACATTTATAAGCATGAAAACGTGCCGTAGAACATAAAGCTTGGCACGTTCAATCCATATTCGCAAAATCTCAAACGACCAGCCGAGAGCTGCAGTGCCCGAAAATTGCCTGCTTTTCTAATTAAAATTCTCACCCTCGAAAAAGTGCAATCGCACGCCCAAAACACTAAACAATCTTAACTGCAAATTTATCAGCAGTAAAGCAACGAAACTCGCTGCCGCTTTATCCAATATAACTCAAGCTCTCTCGCACTCGCCAATCACCCGCGGCTCGGCGCAGCTTTATCCGTGAACCTCCCGGAAAATTCGCGATCTCCACCGGTGTCGCGTTTTTTCCGCCGCGAGAAAAGCGCCGGTCCTCTCGCTCTTCCCTCCGTCGTCGTCGTTTGGGGGGATATCCTCGTTTCCTCGGCGCGCTATACCCACACGCGCGGACAGCCGCGCCGCGCGGCCGGTTATTATGCACGTATGGCTGATATGGCCCGAAGGTAATTCGTATACTATTGTTATGATCGCGAGAGCGCGAACGTATATACGCTAGCACGCTCTCGCACACAGAGACGATCGGCTAGAGCGCGCGGCCGCTGCGGCGGCGGAGCGAGAGCGGCGAAATATAACTCTTTGGCACTGCGCGCCGAGTCAGTCCTGCCGCGGAGTTCAAAGCGCGACGACGCTCTCCATTCGCCGGATCCTCTTTTCTCTCTCTCTTTCTCTCTCTATCTCTCTCGCCCCGAGGAAGAGACCCACGACGCAGACGACGACGACGTGTCTTGATTTTTGCGTGATTTATCGCGCGAGCGACCGATCGGTTTATCAGTGCGCGATGCATCGCCGGAAGAGGAGGATTACGCGCTGAGAGCTTATGCACCGTTTAACCCGACGATGCGAGCCTCTTCCTTCTCCTGCGACACGAGACCGCGGACCGGATTTCAGCGAGGCGCGGAGACGCATCGAATTTCTCGGTAGATGATATTTAGCCAGGCGTACATGCAGCGCTGCTCGCCGCGCTCGTCCTTCGTCGCGAATTTCGTGAAGAAAACTAGGTAATTTCCAAAGTTACATAAAAAAACAAACAAACCATATACAGTGACGTTACGTAACCCGGAGGCAGAGAATTCGAAAATGGAGGATTAGCATCTAAGAAACTCACGAGTCTCTCGAAAATTTCAAGCCCAACTGGATCATCATGATAAGGATCGCGAGTTATCTCGGCGAGGCCTCGGCGCCTCGCTCCCCTGGAAATCTCAGCGCGAAATCACCGAGGACGCTTATCAGCTGACTGCCGACTCACCGATAAAGGCATCCCGCGGTCCCGAGGTGCCGATCCGACTCGTGCAGCGACACTTTTTTTTATTAGCGCCGCCGCGCTTCCTGCTTCCTCTCGCGCGGCGAGTTTTGTCCATTTTTTCGCGCGCTGCCGCTAAACGGCCCGCTAAAAGAGTTCTCCGCCGCGCATCATCCAGTCACTGCCCAGGAATACATATCATGTCGAACAACAACTACATCGAGCTGCCGGGCAAGAATAAGCCGCCCGGCCAGGAGGCCCCGAGCATCAGCGGCAGCTCGAGTCAGGGCGGCGACGGGGAGCAGCCCAGGAGGCCCAGTCCCCGGCCAATCCTCGCTAAGCCGGCCTCGGTGGACGACCTGCCGACGAGGTCCACCAAAGCCACGCAGATCGACGGATCGGTGTGGAGGCTGGCCAACTCCGGATACGGGGTGAGTCTGGGAATTTGGGCGGTTGCTTGATGTCTTTTTAAAATGAGCTCGCGACTCGAGGGATCGGTTTTTGGAGTTGGAGCGGCCGTTTGAGAGATTTGTTGGGGGGAGGGTTTGGAGTGGAGCGTGTGAAAGATTTTTCGAGTATTTCGATCGGACGAGGAATGTAGGTAATCAGTCAAGCGGTTTTATCTTATTTTATTTCTAGGCAATTAGTAATTTCTCGAGTACAGTAACCTGCAGGTGTTTATCAAACGTGTATCTTGTGTTTTATTGGAATGCTTTGAGTATAAAAAAAATAACGCGTTGAGTGTCGTTAAAATTACAATTAGTAAACGAGGTAAAAACTTTACAAGTTACAATAAATATTTTTTACTTTATCTAATTGATAATTAAACGGTAGCCAACAAATACAAACGTCAGTTTTAATAGGCAAATTCATTTGCATGTATCGAGGCGTGAATTATGATTATTAATTCTACTAATTATTTCGTTGACATGTTAAACAGACGGAAGTTTAGAGGTTTTAATTAACGAAATTTAAAAAACAAGATAGACTATCCTGATAAAACACTTAGTGAAAGATGAATATTTAATTTAATTTATGTTCGATGCCTTATATCGTACATATCTTATATTACTTGGATTACCCAAGTAGTTACGTATCTTGATAATATGCTTTGATTATGTTTCCACGCTGATTTTTTACGCGTTTCAAAGTCTTTTAGCCAGATCGAGTTAATCATTATCGAAATGTACATTATAAATATAAACAATTTTACGCGCGACCAAAACATAAATTGGGTGTCGATGTCGTTTTAAATATTCAGAAACGCATTCTTAATTAAATTTTCGCTTTACAGCGGGAAATCATTATTTAATAAGCAATTAATTTTCGTTAATCTTATCACAGACGTACATTTACACTATTAATACTGAGAAAAATTAATAAGTAAAATGCCATTTGTTTTCAATTCTAATTTCGTTCCACTTCTAAATGTCCAATTAAAATTCAAGGAAAGTTATGTACAAGGAGGTTAAAAATATTAAAGACAAACATTATAGCGAGAAAAATTCATAACCGAAGAATATAATTTATCTAATATTTTCGTAGCAAACATATTTACAACCGCAAGGTATAATATATATTGATATGCGCAACGCGTCTAACTAAACTCGACGCCTATCTACTTGTTACATATTAGAAGTACCTGTGGGCCTCTGCACGTTTTATGAATGGAAAACAACGCCAGAGAAATAATATTCGACAATCGATATAGCAGACAAAATATAAGCTCTTACAAAATTTTAAAACGTTTCAGTTACGCTGCTCTTCCCCTCGAATGTAGGGCACTGCTTTTTAATATTCTTTTAACGTAAGAAGGTCCTATTTCCTTGAGTTCATTTCAAACCTTTTATATTTCTTCACGCATCCCAATGCATCTTGCCGCTTACGCAAACTGCAATTGAAAAAAAGTTCACATCGCTGCTAAAATATGTAAAAATATTAAAAGTGATAATTACGTTTATCTAATTATTACCACCAACTTTATAAATCTTTACGTAACTTTTAATACTTTTACAGCTGCATTTTTGATTCTAACAATATATCGCGGAATTTCTTTCCAAACAATACGAACAAAAAAAAAAACAAAACGAACGCACAAAGACTCCCTCATCTCCCAAAGAAGTGGGTAAATCCTTTCCCGGCGCATCGATATATTTAGCCTGTTTTTCCATCCTGTATCATCGCAATGACCGGTCTCCCGTTTCAGCGCACGAGGCCGACGTCGATGGGCCAGCTGTCCCGTCAGTCGCAGTTCAGCGACCTGGGCTACGGCTACGCCTTCGCCACGGCCAGCCAGAGCGAGATGATCCTCTCGCCGCGCAACCGTCTCAACAACGGCAACGGCAACCGTTACACGGCCGTGGACATGATGCGGATACCGCCGCTGCCGAATCAGTGCGCCGGCTGCTGCTGCAACTGCGCCGGCAACCAGCAGCCGGCCGCCGGACAGACAGCTCACGGCGGACCCGAGAACCAGGACGGACCCGAGGGACTGTCCTGGCGGAGGCTGCACATGAGCAGGGCCAAGTTGAAGGCCACCGCGACCACCTCGGAGCTGCTCAGCGGATTTGCCATGGTGAGCGGCTGATTTTGCAAAGGGGAGGTTTAGTTTGGGTTATTGACGGACGTTTGTTGATGAGACGGTGTGCTGATGGGTAGGATTTATTCTTTTGCTGTGGATGCTTTAATATATCCGGGATGAACGGATAGGATTCTTCTTCGTCGCGAATAAGTTAGCCATGCAGGAGATGAGTCAAGAGTAATAAATTAAAATACCTTTGCACTTTCCTGTTGATCGGCGTATTAATGCTCGGTGTCGTTTTGTTAAGCGGGTTTTCGTGGAAACGAATAAATGAACCGTGCTTGTGGCGAACTTTTTCCTTTAGAAAAACCGTATGGCTTTCGAAATGAAATTGAAAAACTTTTTCTTTAATTTTCTTGGGATCGAGTTTACCGTCAAATTCCGAGCGAGGACTTTTAAGTTAAGAAAATATTTAAAAAATTTAAACTTTATACACTAATAATTGCCATTATTGTATCGATGCTATAAATAATACGCTCGTGTATATATATGAATTTATTTTACACGACTAACTATCCTAAACATATTAGATACTAGACTATAAATTTACTTTTAAAGATACGCTAAATTTTATTACATCGTCCATTCAAGAGTACCAGATGATTTTAGAGATTTTAGTAGTTGTTGAGAATATGATTTATTTTGCATGATGTTAAACGGTTTGAATCAGTTATGAGGCAACCGACTAAATATTTACTCAGCGATGTTTTAACACGTTTTTATGATTTCTACTAGGAAAAATGCACTCACAAATCTTTAAAATTAGCATAGACTATTCTTTGATATTGAATACGTAGTAAAAAACTTTACCAAACTTATAAAATTGACTATTTTCATACTTTGGCAATAAATTAAATTACTTAATTATTTGGTAGAATAAAAATTGTTCCACTATTCCTTTGATAATCGTAATAGTAGGTTATGTAAAGTAAGAAACCTATCTAAAAGAATGACTATTCTTCTGTTTTAACAGCTAAAAATAAAAATATTTCTCAGAAGGAATAAAAAAGCATGATTTTGAAAATTTTGCATGATTTCTTGCCAGCGTAATCGAAGCTCCAATTTCTTTAAATTTGTACATTTCAAATTCGGAAAATGTATACTTTCCTTCAATTATAATAATTACTCTTTCCACCGCTAAACCAATACAATTCCAATGTACCGTCTTTCAAACAACCGCTTCCGTGTAATTACTCTCATTTGGAAGAAAAAAGGGCATAAAAGCGCAATCTATCATTTCACCCAGTTCTGAAAACTTTAGTCTCCAATCCGCCGGAACGCTCGAATGCCAAATAAAACCGCTAATTATCGCGCCGACGGTATAATTAAATAAAGGAATGTTTGCAAAGGCTCGCCACGACAGAAAAAAAAAAATGATTTAGTGCCGAGAAGAAAATGTGCTCGGAGCGCTCTCGGTATTATGCAAAGCGCTTAAATCGTTGAGACTAGGAAATATTTCAAACTTGACTTCGTGCATCGTGATTACCCAACGTTCCTGAAATCATTAAGGCAATGCCTATGACAATTCAGCGGCCAATCTTTCGTATCATCGCATCTCGAATTACGTAAAGATACACATGAAAGTGCCTCGAAAAGCCAAACTTGCACAAGCTTTTGTAAAAAGAAATGTCGAGTTCCTGCTTTCGACGCGTTTACCGTATTTAGAATAAATGAAAGTAGGACATTTTTATCTTTTGGTATATTCAAGTATTTTATGCGCGGAGGTAATACAAACTTCGGAGTTTGTTTGAATTTCCTCGAACCGCATTCGATGACATCTATAAATTCAAATAACTAACATCACTGGTCATTATAGACTCTATACCGCAAAGAACAGGAACTTTTTGCATAATGAGCAGCAACAAAGGAGACAATCAATTAAAAATCGCGTATTAAATTCAAATCTATGTAACACCGATGTAAAGCCTTATACAATGCTAGTAATTATCTTGGCAATTAAAAGCGAGTTTTCGATTTTTTTTAAAACGACAGTATATATTTTTAAGTAGAAAATTTAAAAGTTTTTTTCTTTTATTTCTAGGTAAGGTAAGTTTTTTGAATGTACACATAAATTGGCAATTGAAGTTCATTAAATTTAATTGAAGGAAAAAGAAAATAGTTTCACTCGAAATATTGCGTTCGCCTGCGGATGATTTTATTAAAAATTAAACGCAGATACGTCATTAACATTCTCGCAGGTATTCCGCGAAAAAAAAATATTTTTTAGAAACCAGGAAACTTTGAACCCGCAATTAAAACAATTTGAATTTTTTCTACAATAGCATCTAAAAATCTGCGTTTCTTCCAGGTGGCAATGGTGGAGCTCCAAATAAACGAGCCGACAGCCGTCCCCGAGTGGCTCTTCGTCATGTTCGCGGTGTGCACGACAGTTCTAGTCTCCGTCCACATCTTCGCCCTCATGATCAGCACCTACCTCCTGCCCAACGTCGAGGCGATCAGCAAACTGCAGGTCTCCCGCCTCGTCACGGAATCGCCCCACGAGCGGATGCGCGGCTTCATCGAGCTCGCCTGGGCCTTCTCGACGGTCCTCGGCCTGTTCCTCTTCCTCGTGGAGGTCGCCATCCTCTGCTGGGTCAAGTTCTGGGACTACTCCTTCACGGCGGCGACTGCCAGCACCGTCATCGTCATCCCCGTTCTGATCGTTTTCATCGCCTTCGCGGTCCACTTTTATCACTCGCTGGTCGTCTACAAGTGCGAGACATCCGTCACCGATATGAAGGAACTGGAGAACATCAAGAGGAACCTCGACAACGCGTCGCTGGGCCACAGCAGAGTGTAGTTTTGAGCGAGTGCCGGTTTTTTCTTTCACGTGTATAGAGTCGCGAGGTGCTAATTTGCGTCTTCGGGAGGACGGTGATTTGTATTGGCAAGTTGGACTGTGAGTCATTGTGAATGAACAGTGTTTGAATGAAGCTTAGGTGTGATCGAGGAGAGGCTATCATTTTTCATTAAACTCTTTCCTCAATTATTTTGAAAAAATCTGCAAATGACGGCGATTAATCGTGAATTATAGACATTTTTTAATTGATCATTCGAAGTGAACGAGTATAAAAAGTATACATTACTTCGAATAAATCTAAAGTTGCCTTTGAAGTTGAAGCAATTATTTTTATTAATACTGATGAACATTGTGCACAGTAAAATGTCTCCTTTGAATAAAATATAGTTTCTAAAATTATTTTATTATAAATTCTTGTTCGAATTTGTAAGATATTTAACGATTCAGAGTGAAGAATCGCGTCTGCCTGATAACTCAGGATTTAAGTGTAATCTTGAAACTTTGGTGAACTCATAAAGTGAATTAACGTGTGCGCAGATAGACAGAAAATGTTTACAGAGTTTTTTTAAATTTAAACAAAAGATAAGTTTTCCCGCATGTAGAAACGCGATTTATCCTTTATTGAAAGTAACTCTGCAAATAAAACATGATGTACAGTATAAAAAGAAACAAGTGACTTTGTTTCCTATAATATAAAATGTAAATATAATGTTGATGCACGATATGAATGAGTTTTCAAGTGTCGGAATATTTTTATTGAGTGCATTGTAAACCTTTAGTCAATTCTGAGTAAGAGGAATATTTTTCTATAGTCAAAGATAAAAAAACAATATTATGAAACTCAAGTCTTGAAAATTCATTGATCACAAGACCATTGAAAGCTTTGAAATAGTAGAATTATTTTCTTTTATTGTAAAAGTATTTGTAAGCAAAGAATGACTTTTTATTATACGATTTTAATTAATCAGTATGAGCATTTTAAAATAGAATAAATAAAATAGTTTATTTCATTAAACTGGAATAGTTGTTTATCGTTACAAGTACAAAAATTAGATAAAGTTTCTGTATATATGTTGTTACCAGATATTGCAAGTTTTTTTGCATTATTTTTACGTTGGAAACAACTTCAAAATTGATAATTGAAAACTAAAGCATTTTTCTTATAGAATAACTCAATTTCAATTTGTCCTTGAAACAGGAAAGTAAGAATAAAATAAAACGCACAAATTACTAAGGATTATTAATGTGATATTTTGAGTTTTTAATCACTAAAGACTAAACTAAACTCTACTTAAATTTTACTTAAAAATCGAAAATTTAATGTTAACTTTATGCCAATGTAAATATTATGATAGTATTATTTTATGTATTTTCTAGAATAAGAAATTTAAAAATATTTAATAAAAAAGAATTGTTCAGTCAAAGCTTATTTTATTTCATTTTCTTGTTCTTAATTAGGTTATGGAAAATAATTATTTTTATAATTTAATTTTACAAATTAATTTAAAAAACATTCATTTATAAAATAAATTCAAATTATTAAAAATGAAGAAGTATACGAAATATTGCAGTAAAAAAATTGTCAAAGACAAAACTGAATAATAATAAACTGTATATAACGGAATAATAAACTAAATAAATCTATGGATTGACATAGATTATCAGGATTCTAAAATATAAAACAAACACTCAGTCGTTTCGCATTTCGAACACGACCCCCCAGTCGAAGTGCTTGCTGATGAGGTCGCGTCAGTTATTATTATTTTTTTTATTACATATAAAAATGTACAGGGCTGTACACATGCAAGTCCATAATTGCAGCGATACAAGCAAAGTGCTCTTACATTAATTATTATATTAGTTTTTTAATAATTAATTGTATCCTCGTTTCTTTTTAAGATGCAACACCTTATCCTTTCTATTAAACCTGTTCTCGTCAAGTTTTTTCTTTTTTTTTATCACAGGTCATAGCTGTAATCATACGCAATCTTTAAGTAAGTTAGGTTTTCTTTTTCTGTTTTTCCTTTTTCACTTTTTAGTCTAAGGAAAAAAAAATTAATTAAACAATAAAACGCAGAGCATTAGACAGTGTTGTTCTTACTGTAGGGGTAAACTTGACTAACCTAAAGAGACTGAATGAAGAAAGGGTTTCATTTAATTACACTTTTTTAAAACAAAATACATTTTATTTTAAATCATTAAGAGGATATTTAAGAGATTTTCCTCTCTATTGTCAAGTTTCCCCTGCACATTTTAGCGTAAACGCAAAACTCTAATATCGATGGTTTCATTATTATATTCCCCCCTTCCGCAAATACATAGAGCTTAAAACTTTCGCTACAATTTTTCGATTACTTTATCATCATTAAAAATTGTTACTTAGCTAAAAAATCGTACTTCGCTCTTCTTATTTCTCTACTTTCGTAACTTAAATAAGTAGAGAGAACACAAATGTAAAATTTCATCGCTTTTTCCCTTCTTATGTATATATAATATATATATACTCGTTTGGTAAAAGATTTTTTTCTCTACGGGCGGCTCTTTGTACAAAAGCAACTAGTTTTTTTATATGCTATCCACGCGATGAACAGACAATATTTACAACTTAGCAGAGTAAATTATATACTCTATACGATGAAACGTGCCATGGTCATACATCCAATTATAAACGATAACGCTATACGTGTAAGTATGTGTGATTGCTGTGTATATGTATGTATATATAGTCGTCTTGTCAGTTCATTGTTTACGGCGAATCTAATGACAGGACAATTTAATGAAAAAAGGAGAACAGTTTATCTGGCAGTATTGACCAAACACACGAGAAGATATATATTATTTTTACGTTTTTTCCTACTACGGAAACATAATAAGTCTTTCTCGGTACATAGCAGGGTTTTTATCGAAACGAAATTTAACGCAATAATAGAAGTTAATGTAATTGCTTGTGCTATGGACGGGAAATTATAAAGAAGGAAGAGTTTGCCTGACCGAAGCACAAAAGAACGAAGTACTATTACTGCTGCTCTACTATAGAGTTCAGTAGCACGATTTCCTAACATTTTTCTCTCTTTCTCTTTGCTCTTTCTTTCTCTTTTAAACCCATTAACGTTTTGTTATTAATTTCGCATAGATCACATATACGATTTGTGTAGGAAGTATAATAAAAAATTGATATTTTCCTTTGGAAATAGACTTTCTTAATGCCTATATAACTTTTACTTTTATTCAAGTAACTGCCAAAATCAAAGTGGCTACATTTTGGAATAAATTAAACAAAAAAATATTAAAAGTATGTATTTGTGATTAACTTTTGTTAGAATTTCCGGAATATGCTTTTTTTAATAAAATTTAAACAGTATTAAGCACCTTCAATGGAATTCGTTTGAAGAATTAGGTATAAAAATCTGAATGAATTTATGGATATGTATTCTTATTTGGTACTAAGGTATGAAAATATTTTTTTTCATAAAATAAAATAGAAATTATTATCTATTATTTATAAATGTTGTAGAAATAAAAGGTCCTTATATTACATTTAAAGATGCTTTATACTACATTTAAATATAGTAACCATCATTTTGTTCGTGATCACTTTATCTAATAACATAGACAATATTACTAAACATATTTAATAAGAGAATTATTACTGTTACGCGGTTTTGAAGAAGAGAGAAATTGAATAACAAACGTTGATGGTAAACTGCACTTACAATTAGTTGCAGAACAAACACGAAAGCTTCGAGATTTCATCGACATTGCCATTATTTATCATTTTTAGAAACGATTGCACGTATTATTTAATTAATAAGTGTCTTATTTTTTTGTATTATTTCAATTACCTACATTCTTATAACAATCTATATGATACAGCTAATATATAAAATAACATTCGAATAATTCCAAAACAACTGTAGGCTAATTTTTTTTTTATACAAACACATATTTTATCCTCGGAAAAGCGAAAACGCATCATTCGATAGTAAATCGTGACGAAAAATAAAATGGATATAACAAATTAAACTAGGTAAAAAATGAATTTTCTTTTATTTAAGCTGTTGGCGTCCCTACGGTTATTTATTTCGAATATTGATACCACTTACTTTCTACCTTTAATAAACATTTCAATTCATAAAATCAATCTAAACCTTTTTAATTTTTAACTTTTAGTAAAATAATTGGGGAATAAAAAGAATTTTCAATTATGCTTCCAAACATTTTCTTTTATTTTATTGTTCATTTTAGTGTTTCAATAAGAAATAGTTAAAAAACGAACAAAACTGTTTATTAAAAATAGAATTAAATGGAGCATTATTTCGTTATTGTGTTTTAAATTTTAAATTTGTTTCAGTCTTACTCTTCAATAAAATATAAAGTCTTAAGGATGGCCCATCCATAGCAGGAGCTTGAAAAAGCTTAACCCTGTTGCTGGCTCATACTTTTTCCTTGGGGCCAATTACAAGAGCAATGTGATTCTATTTTTCATCCTCTTATTTTATCTTCACATTTTTAGGCAAACAGATCTTTTTGACACATAACTTGTTTGTAAAACATATTTCTGAATCTCTTCACAAAAAGATTTTTCACGTTATGATTAAAATTAACATCACAATCAGAAAGAAATAATTTGTTCGCTTGGCTTGTAAGAACAAAGTCCTTGTGTATCATTCCAATGAAAAAATTATCTTCACTACGTATAAGTTATTAGTATATACAATATTTTTCTTATTTTTTGTTTTATAAATAAAAAACGAAAATAAAAAGGACGTGTGACTAAAATATTGATTTATGCTTAGTATAATAAAATATTGTAAAAAATAATTTCAACCTAAACGAATTAAGTTAATAATAAGAATAAAGGGACTTGAAGACGAGGATTTTGAGCTAGACTTGACAGTAAAAATCTCAAATCGATATTATATTATTGAATTACCGATAAAAAGAAAATTACGTATAATAATGTACGAATTTTGAATTTCTTTTTTTTTTTAAATTTTGTTCTTACGCAATAAATTTTACTATTAAATTGTACTAAAAAGATTACATTTCGTTCCACAGAGACAAAATTTGTACATAATTATAAGTAATTGTTATACACTAATTTATATATAAACGATGTATATTATGATTTATGCACGCATTTTTTTTATATAATTCTTCCTAGAAGTGCATCATCATTTCCTACCTCTTAAAATGAAGTGACAATCTCGTATTTCATCCATCTTAAAATACATTATTAAAGAAATTACGTAGTATGAAATTACTATATTAAATTGACATGAGAACGTCGATCGTTTTATACTCGTTCTTTTGGTTTTTCAAAATATAATCAAAATATACCATGAAAGTAAGTCTTGTAATAAAGCAAAATAACAATAAATTGCTTTAATTTTGTTCTTTGCAGGTCAGCGTTATAAATAGTGTTGGGTGTCATAAGAAAAACGCAACCTACTCTAAATTTGAAAAATATTTTTGCATCTTTTGACACATTCATCACTACTTTACGTCCCCATCACAAAATCTCCGCCTCAAAAAAGTAAGGTAACTGGATTGGTCATAAATAATAAAAAATTAATTTTATACTAAAAGCTAAAAATGTCATGTTTCATAAAATATTGCAAACATATTTGCATTTTTTAATTCATATTTAAAGTATATTATTTTCATTCTATAAAATATATGCTGTTAATTTTAAGCGCCACTATACACTTGATATAGTGAGATTAAATTTTAATTTGTAAATCAGCATTTTCTCAAACCTCTGATTACGGCACATGCGAGAATGATTTGCTGATTATAAATTGCACTTTATACTAGTTTTGAAAATTTGCAAATATAAATTATACTAAAAAGTATCATTTTCGTTAGTTAGCCTTACTAATAAATTAATGTAAATTCTTCAAATTAGGACGTTGTTCCAATGGTTTCTCTTTCAGTAAAAACATTATTTTTATTTCATAGAATGTTAATAATAAAATATAAGGGAAGGCGAGATAGCGGCATTGTAGTTTTTCCACATTTTATATTCAATTTTAAAGAAAATTATAGTTTTCTCTTTTTAGTACCCTCTTTTACGTGCAAATAACAAGCTCGACAGAGAGAGAGAATCAATATTTTAGCCAGGATTTAATGAGAAATGGAAGAACTACAATGAAGGTGACTACACGTAAAGCACATCCCCATATTACTACATACAAAATAATGTAGTAACTCAGTTTGTACAAATCAAATAATATGTAAATAGAAAACTTAATTTAAACTTTGAAAAAATAGAATTTTTACGATCTCAGTTACCTTACTATTCTTCTAGTTAAATAAATTTCTTTTCTATAAAATGCCTACAAAAATTATTCGTATGATTCATTTAACTTAGTTTTCTTGTAGATATTATACTAACACCTTTTACGAATACGTCGTTGGTGGTATGAAATAAACGGAATTGTAGAAAACAAGAGAAATTCTTGTTATTTGTTGAATCTTTCAATAGTTTCTGACTGAAACTTACTCACACGTAAATGAATGAAAGAAACCAATGTTCAAGTGCAATCTATCGGATAGACAAAATTGTGATTGAACCAAAAAGTTTTTTGTTCTGGATAGCTGTCAAACTTCCATATGCTTCGAGGGCTGTTGCACTATGAATGGCTCGCTCCACATTCGACGTAAATCTCCCTAAAAACAAAATTTTTTATGTCAATACTTTATTTACAATAAAACATCGTAAATCAATCAAATTTTAAATTAGAATTATATAATTTAATGAATGATATTTAAATGGAGGGAAATTTAATTTTATACATCGATTTTTAACAATCGGTTGGTCTTGAAACAGATGCCACCTCAACCGAATAGAAAAACTCTAATTAGTTAACACCTGCCAGCATTTAATCAGATTTCCACAAGAGAACGCACCTTGAGATACGCCATGGTGAGCAACGGCAAGAGCGTGAAGGGCACGAGGTACAATAGAGCGGGCTGCGCCGCCTTAAAGACCTCAGAACTGACTGTGGCGGTGAGCAGGCCCAAGAAGTAACCGATCAACGAGCAGTGGAAGTAGGTGATGCGGTTCAGATGACGCGGCGGCGGTACTCCGGTCTCACAACCACCCGGTAGTGGCTGCGACTTTTTGTAGGCGTCGTAGCGCAGCACGAAACACAACAGTAGCCCCGGCATGACGACGTCGCCCAGGCCCAGCATCGAGAAGTGACCAGCTCGGTGCATAGACGGAAATACCAGCTTGCCTGGTAAGGAGAGCTTCGGCGCTTCGCGCGCTACGCTGCCGCCCAAGTGCAGCCTTCGAGCTACCAGTCCTACTGGATTGTCAGCCGGACGCGTGGCCACCTGCAATCATGAATAAGCAAATTTAAAGTTTTCAAATAGAATGAGAAAGAGTGGAATTAGAGCTTAAAGATTGAGATTTTTCTTGATTTTCTTGTCTAATTATTTTAGAGAAGAAGGCCCGCAAGAGCTATTTTCCGCCCCAGAGGCTACATTGTACATTGTTTCGAAATCCTGTTAACTTTGTGGCCGAAAGAATCTCTTGAAAGTTCTTTTTCTTTGCTTCGGTTTTTTAACACAAACTTTAGTTGCAAATATAAATTAATATGGTAAAACTGTTTTTTAATAGCTTTTTTTAGAAAATTAGAAAACGATGTTTAAAAAAGAAGTTAGAAGAGAATTTCAAGCGATAAATTTGTTTAATGTTTCAATATTTCAAAATTTTGTAAAAGTTTAAAGACGTATAAATACCGCATAAATTATATGCAGCTGTAATACTAGAAAGTGGAGCAAAGTATCGCCCAATATAAAGTATATTATGTAACTAAAAATATAACACGATATTACATCGAATTCATAATACAGACTTTTATTTTTCGATTTATTTAGATTAAAAAAATAATTTTATAAAATTATTATTAGACATAAATTTATTAAGAAATTTTAATAATCCAATAGAAATTTAATTTTAAGTCATTGTACGCGAATTAAATAAGACAAATTCTTAATGACGTTGACGAAAAGCTCATTTTGGCATTCAAATTGATTCATTCTCGTAAATGTTTTTCCTTCGTCGATCTTGACATAATCTATTTCTGAAAACAATTTAGGCCAAGAACGATAAGTATTTTTAAGTCCGATTAGGACTTAAATACTAACAAATGAGCTAAACATCTCTTATTTCGTTAACGACATATTGAAAAATGAACGAAAAATATTATATTTTTTAACCAAAATCTTTCATTTAAAATTAATTTTTTATAAAATATCTACATCTTATTAAATTTCATTATTATCATTAATGGCTAGAACATTTTGATCAAATCATAACAAAACTTTGAATTCTACAGTTTTACATCCTGAAATAATTAATGCACTGGTTATCTTTACGAATTTCAGGATAATTATAGCGTGATTTTTAAACCTTTTGTAATGATTATTGTTCAAAGTAAAAACATCAGAATAATAGGCATAAGTGGTTTGTAAGATATATTTACGTTTGCGTAACAGCAAATATACCTATATTTAATTGCATTACTGATTCTTTATGACCAATGTATAGATTTATTAAATGCTGAAATTGAGGGGTATTATTACGTGAATTATATAAGTCAAATTATTCTCTTCTTATATATATATCACGTAATTGTTTAATAAAATGACTAAATACAAGATAAATTAAAGATAAAATAAAAGATATAAAATATAAAAAATCCGAGTTCGTTACCTTAACCATAACATTTGTGCTGAATATGTATGATGAAAAGAAGACCCAGAAAACGTCGTAAATAAGAAGTCCAGTAAGCAGTAGGGTCGATACCTTCAGACTAGGCAGACGTACGAAAGCTATGAAGGCAACACAGAGCCCCATGCCCATAGCGTCCATGAGCAGCCAGTGACCCGTCAGCACCCATATGCAGACTATAACTATGCTTAGGGAGAACGAGAGGAGCTCAGCGCCCGTGAACCTGCCGCATACGCCAAACGAGATTTTGTTGCCGTCCGAGCACGGTCGGATTATGTACTGGCACATCGGTAGCAGAAGAAATGCAAGAGCCACCGTTGCCATAACTGTAAATAAAAAAAAAATTTAGTTTACAAATTTTAAAAGCGCTGTAAGATAATTAGGACACTTACTGGCTGTGCAAATAGCAAAGAGTATTTGCATACTGTCAAAGAAGAAAAACATTACGAGTAGAGATCCGGAAGCACCAAGAGGTAGACAAAGAACGTGCAAAGTATCTAAAGTGAGAACTCCTCTTATCGTAGGATTTTCCGCGGTAGCTGTAGCGCTGGTACTCGTTAACCCTGTTAACAAATTTGCGCGCTCCTTTTCCTTTTCTTTTTCTCTCGCCTCTTGTTCCATATTTAACGATCGAAAACTGCCGTACACTATTAGCAGTATCGATATTAGATAGGTGGATACCCTAGAAGAATCCATTATTGTGTAGGCCCTGTGATAATATAGAAAAATTAATAACGTTAAACCATTTAGAGGTTGAAGGAAATTGAACTTCACAAATTTCAGTGTACTTTTTTACTTACAATTTATAACAATAACTTTTTACATTTGAATATTGTTGTGCAATACCTCACCACTTTTCTTTTATTAAGTAGTGAGGTATTGCACTGCAATATTTATATTCATATTTTGGTACAATAAATCTTTCTAGTAACTAAAATTATTAAAACTGCATGTTTACAAAAAAAAATTTTAATCTTATTCAAATTTATAAATGCATGCATTAAATAAAAATTTATCTTTGAAGATATATATACTAACCATTGATATTCCACCTGATTGCTGGCCATTTTTGAGAAGCCTTAAGGCCCTGCTAGGTACCGCTATACAGTACACAACATCTAGGTGCTTTGATCTACAATTTCTTCCTTCTTTTCTAAGCTACATTTGAGATCATCTGCATTTACACCTGTACATATAATTAAAAAAAGAATTTATACAATCATTATGCAATGCTTTGCAAAAAAAATTAAATAGAAGAGAAAAGTAAATGCTTTTTTACCTTTTATATGTAACATACAGCATATCAGTATGATTTGTAGGCCTTGTCAAACTACAGTCACCACCTACAAATAATTCAAATATTAAAATCAAAACAAAAATATATTTTATTACTGAATTGTATGTTATGTAAAAAATTATGTAATTAATAGTTTTTATAATATATCTAAAATTTTCCTTTTTTTTTAAATTCTCTTAATTATAGAGTTTCTTAAATTATAGTATACAATAATATCAATATAATCATGAGATAGTTGTATTAAACAGTAATTCAAAAACATAATTAATTGAAAAAATCAAGGGAGATTTCTCTTTCCGTTAATTAACACTTTTATTTAAATACTAATATCTTAATTAATGCACATTCATATTTATATTTATGACATTCCAGAATGAGAAAGTACTAATAATTAAAGTGCAAGTTTTAGGTCAAACAATTATAATACATAAATTTTTATGAAAACTTAAAATACAGTTAATTTTCTTTCTACTCCATTAAACTAGTTTCACAGACTTGCAACAGCATCTTGTAAAGCTTTTTAGTATTCACAAATACCGGAGAAGATAAGTTAGTCATCTCTTAAAAATTGTTGGTATCCATTTATGTATAAATTTTCTCTTTCTCTTTCTAGCCTCGTTCAAACAATTACAATCACAAGTTGCAGCACCTTTTTTTTTGCCTACCACGTAATCCTATGATATAAAGAGAGAGAAATCTTTCAGAGTCAGTCATGTATGAAACTCAATCTCTCTCTTTTGCTCTATGAAAAAAAATATTGGTCTTAAGAAGTAACTATCCTAATTATTCTTTTAGGGCAGTGACCTTATCTTTTTATTTGTACGTACAGAGTAAATATCGAATTAAACTTAAAAATACTTTCAAAAATAAAATTATTTTACTTATTAGTTAAACTTATGAATATTGCTTTAATGGTTTAGAAGTTTTCATTGCAATGGAAAAATTGCTACCTCAAATTATCTTTTTATGTTTTAAAGTTTTCACAATTTATTTTTATGGAATATAAATTGCTTGAAAATTTTGAAATTTTCTGTTACTATAAAATGTTTAATATAAAAGTAAACGTTTCAAAATATCTAAATATTATTTTTTTATCAACAGTGTTTTTAAATTACACTAATTGAAAAATCATATCTATTGATTGAAGATTGAATCAAAACATGCAGGCAGTTACAATTAAAATGAAGACTATTTTTTAACAATTAATATTCAGCAAGGTTCAAAAAAATAGATTTCTTTCTATTTATAACACTCAAGAAAAATCAATATCAGTTATTAGGTGGCAACAATTTGATATTTAATTCCATTATATGGTGTCTATTTATAAATTTATATTTTTATGTAACAAATCTTCTTTAACAAGTCAATCTCAAAGCTACCTATGTAACCCTTAAAACTACAAACTATTTAAAAAACATTCTACCTTCCTATTAAAAGAGCCACAGCACTTCTAGAAACTCAATCTATCCTAGCCTTTTAAATCCCTTTCCTTTAAGCATAAATAAACTTTAAAAACATGAATCTTTCCCTACGAGAATAGCCTTTGACAAAAACTGTCGAATTTGTTAACAAAAATAGAAAGTACGAACCGAGCGTAGTAAACTACCGCTGCTCTCTCTCGCTTCTCCATTTCCCGACGACAAAAGGCGCGGAGGAAACTGCGGGTTTAAGGCGCAGCGGTACCTACGCTAGAAAAAGGTTTCACCGAGAGAAAAACTGTTCCAAATTCCGAGCACTGCGAGATATGTATACGCGCAGATATCACGCAGCGTTACGCTACGCTTCGCGAGCCCTCGAGCTTCCTTACGATCATTCCTGCGTGCTGGCAGACGCTAGCGGGTACTTTCACCGTGTCTACTCGTGGAAGGTCCTCCCCGAGGAGGTCTCCGAGTAGCCACTGAAACACTACCAAGGCAGAGAAGAGTCGTGATGAAGCTCCATTTTGGTAAACAGTGAGGTCACGTGACCAGGCAGCTCTCGCGCACAGACACTTGGAGAGCGCGCACTCACACACGACACGACTCGGCGCAGCTCTCACTTCTTTATCTCCGAACGACGGAAGAGGCTCAAGAGGCAGATAAGCATCTTCCGAGGCGTCCCCGGAGGAAAACAAAGCTCATCCGAGTTGATTACCTGGCCGATCTGTAGCAGCGGCGTATCGACGCTTTTCTCCTCATTCTCTCCCCGTCGCTGCGTTCAGTCCGAGAAACAAGCCTCCGAGAAACTGTCCTCCTAAGGGAGACGCAATGTACCCTGGCACTCGCGGCCGCGTCTACCCTGCCAGTCTCGCGCGACTCTGTGAAGAAAATACGGCGCGACAGGGGCAGGTAGACGACGGGAAGAGGCGCGAGCGGCGCGACGCGATGTGATGATGATGTCCGACGGGTCTCCGTCCGTCGAACTGACACACGGCCGGCTACGGGGGCGCAGCTGCGGCGCGGAGCCACTCGCTATCTCTCTCTTTCGCGCTCTCCGCGGCCGCTGCATGCAGGCAGAGTTGCTTTTATGTAAGGTATATCCTACTGCTGCCTTCTGGTCGTTGCTTTTGTGTGCTGCGCGCAGCCACGCCGACGCGACTATCTTCAGGCTCTCGCGGCGAGAAAGCGCCGCAGAGTTTCTTCCTTTCTCTTTACCTGCTGCTGCTGCCTGAGGCCGCCCTGAGCAATGTCCATTGCTTCGGAGCTGCCCATTACGCTTACCCGGGCGCTGTGTTGCTTTAATTGCAGGTGCAGCTCGGGACCGTAAACTTGCATGATGAAAGCTACTTTGGTCAGGGAATTGGAACCCTTTTTTCATAAAAAATCGGAATAGATTTTTCTTTTGTTTTAAATGAGCAGGTACTTTTCGAATCGAATACTTTTTAGAGACAGGGTTAAATAGAAAATTCTTGAAAAGATTTTTTAGTTTTATATTTAATAGATTTATAAATAGGTAAAGACCAGATTTAGTTATTGAACTTTAATGTTAATTTTTTAAACTAATACTACTGAAATTTTGAAAAACACTTTGAAACACTTCCGCTTTTTTTTTAATTGACTGAAAGCAATTTGTTCTTTATTTCATGAATCTGCATGATAAAATGCAAAAAGAAATATTTCTAATTTAGCTGTGCAGAAACAGTTGCTAATATAAATAAATATTCATATTAAATAAAAAAAACATACATTTGACTTTCAAAATCTGTAATAATGACCAACTGTTTAAAATCAGTAAATAGGAGGAATTATTTCTTTAAAGTTACAAATAGGCATGTAACTTTATTTTAATGGTTTGTCCTGGATGCGCACGATTGTGTAAAGAAATATTTAACAAGACGAGTGCAATAACACTTATAATCGTTTATTGCTTAATTTCTTGAAGGTGAATGGAAGGAACAGGTAATTATGTTACGTATAATTATTACTTATAGTTTAATGAATTAGATTGACTTCTAAATAATTAATGTATATTAAAATTATGACATTTATTTTTTACTATTTCAGCCAATATATACAAAAGAAAATTTCTATGATTTTTATATTTCAAATACATTCTCTTATATAAAACGAGTCAAGTTTTTAAATAACTGTAAAAAATGTTACAGTTTTTTTAAGACTTTATTATTTTGAATCATAGTTTATTAATTATTTAAAAATTGTTAAACACGGTTTTTCGGACGATCTAAGCACTCGAAATTTCACTAAACCCAACGAATGATAATAAACGCTAATAAACCTTATCAGTTTTTCCCGCCCTTCTGACATTTTCTGCAGATAAAGAAGAAGAAGCCTGATAGTAATTTATTACGTTCTTATGGAGTTCTGTGATATACACACGATGGTGAATTTTGTTCTTCTAAAATTTATTGAAAATCCATTTCTACATTTTAAAGGCGCAGAGTTAAAAGCAAAAATCTCGATCATATGAAAAAGAATAAAACTTACGTGCGTAAATAAATTATCGTGCATTAATACGAATTGTCGATTACCGTACTACTCAAAGAAGCAGGAAACTATTAAAAAACATGAATATTTTAATTTAATTTTTATTTTTAGATACCATATCTAGTGATTCATCAGTTTACATTATAGAGCACCCTGAAGCAAGTATTTTAATCTAAACTAAAATGAGACGGAAAATTTTATAAAAGTGACACGAGGAAAATAAATTTGATAATTATTGTGCAAGAAAGTATTAGAGAAAAATAAAATCATAGAAGAAATCGAATTTTGAAGATACTCAAAAGTACTGACTAATCATATTCTGTCACTATTACACATAATAAGAATTTCAATCTAGAAGACTATTATATATATACTAACACTGAGTTCTGGTCAAGAAGATAATAAAAATGAAGAAACCGCAATACCGTTCCTTCAAATTTTTCCCACAAATAAAAAAAAATCCCATTCCTTAGCGGCTTATATACAAATTACCGTAAACCAAAAAACTTGAAAACAGACCCGAAACGCCACCATCGCATAAATCATTGAATTCACTTCGAAAAGAAAGCAGCTACACCGCGCGCAGCTTTCCAGACGGGCAATCAAAGCTCCTCGTAAAAGTCAGCGGATCGAAACGAGAACAACGCAGAAGCGATTACATTTACGAGGTTTATCGCGTCGCGACATCAAATCGTGCATTAGCCCCGGGTGTGCACGCGCGCCGCGGTTCTCGCGGTGCGCCAGAGCTCTTTCTCCTCTCGTTCCCTTTTACTTTTTCCTGGCGCGTCGAATACGTCCGCGGCTCCTTCCGTTTAGCCTTTATCTCCCATCGCGTTTAATTGCTCTCTCGCAGCTCTTCGCGTAACGGCTGTTTTCAATTCCCCCCCCCTCGTAGCCTGCACATATGTATATATATATA
>UCOL01002318.1:0-26624 GCA_900474335.1 Ormyrus nitidulus
AATTTCTTTAATCAAATAATAATAGATATGCCTCACACAATGTCTGAATTTACTCCAGACTACCTAAAATCTGGAATATCTTTAATCAAAAGTGTTCCAGCCGAAAAGTTGACTTTTGATGAAAATAATAATAGATATGCCTCACACAATGTCTGCATTTATTCGAGACTACCGATTAAGGTAAATCTGGAATTTCTTTAATCAAAAATGGTCCAACCGAAAAGTCGACTTTAGTAAAAATTAATAATAGATATGCCTCATACAATAACTGAATTTACTCCAGACTACCTAAAATCTGGAAATTCTTTAATCAAAAGTAATGGAATTTCTTTAATCAAATAATAATAGATATGCCTCACACAATGTCTGAATTTACTCCAGACTACCTAAAATCTGGAATTTCTTTAATCAAAAGTGGTCCAGCCGAAAAGTTGACTTTTGATGAAAATAATAATAGATATGCCTCACGCCTTAAGGACCAAGAATCTAAGTAGGGATAGGGAAGTTTTCTATAAATAAGGATTCACACGGTTTGGAAAGATTACTACTGCTTTGTCAGTCTAGTGTTTAACAGTCCTGTGTCTAAAATTGTGTAAATTTTGTGTGTGAAGAGTGTATGTAAAATTGAGTGTTGGTGCTTCAGTTTCATTGTTATTCAAAATGATAACGAACCAAATTATACAGTAAAGGATCTGCCGGATGGTCCGTTTTATGAACTCTGTGACGTTTTAAATCAATGTGATGAAGAAATGTGGATGGATATTGCAAATGTATCGCTGGGATTAACTATGCGTCAAACTATTGAGGCTCTACAGACGGATAATCCATCAAAGCGAGTGTTAATACTCTGGGGAAAATTTAATATGAAACTTTTGCAGATGTTTCTAGTATTTCACGAAATCAATTTTAAGGAAGGAAGGCGTGTATTAAAACCTTTTGTAGATAATAAATATCACTGTTTGTTTCATGAATGATGAACACAAATCAAGGATATTCTGCATTGAGTCAACTTCCCTTTATTTCCATCCAGCTGAGGAGTGAGTGATATTTGAAGATTTTATACTGAACTGGCCGTTTTGAGTGACGCAACTTTAGTGGGATTATCCGTCTCTTGGATGATCTCAAACATTTGTGCCCATGGACCACTTGTCTGAATGTAATCGCTCAACTGTGATAAGAACTAGGAATGTGATCATAAATTATTGGCTAGGATGATGCCACATTGATATTGCCGGTTGCCTTTGCACTTGCAAGTAATGAGATGACCAGTAATTCTCGTTGCTATATCAGTTGCCATCTTGATGTCGTTTTGAACCAACGAAAGATGGAATATTTGGCCAGATATAATAGATCTTCTCTGATACTGAGCTTGATGGATCGAAGAGTTTTCTTATTTTCGAAAGTATGAGGCGTTTGGTAAAGCAGGTAAGTGATAGTGTTACATTTTGTTAGTACTGTATGCAACAAAGAAATGTTTGTGTTTGCAAATCTACTGTCTACTTATTTAGAATATTTTTTTCAAGACAACACGCTTAGAACGCCGAAACGATTGTAGTTCCATTGGTCATTCCCTATAAAAATGTAAATTTATGTATTTTACAAACCCTGACAAAGAATAAATTTCAACAATTTAAATACAAACCAAGAGTAATTATTTTCTTTTTTATTGCCCTTTCCTATATATTTTATTACAATATATATCTATATTTCATAATTGTATTTGGAGCTATTTTTTTTTGTGATGTGATGTTTCGCTTATTCATTTTCGTTTTATCAATTTTCGATTTTCGAAAAATTTAATTTTAATTTTGTTTAATGATAGGATTGAGATATTTCAATCGAACAAAGACCATTTTAAAGAGTATAAAAATACCTATAATTTCAATATAAAACAAAAACTATAGCTTTCCAGAACTTGATGTTTTTTACTGTTTTTGGTCTTCTTGGTATGAAATCAGGTGTAAAAATTGTTTTCAGTTCATTATCTATTTCATCGCGAAAAATTTTAGCAACATAAAAAGGTTTGTTTTTATTTTTTGTAGAAAACCAAAATGAAAAAAGCGAACGAGATCCAAGTAAAATTGCATGCATGTAATCGGGTACAAAAGATTGAGCAATGTTAAATTCCAGAATTAATGCGGCTATTGACGGCCCTTTTACACCTTTGACGTGACTCAAATTTTGTTGGGTTACTTCGTATGCTTGCAAAATCATATTTTCTTTTGATCTGTAAGGTACATCTTTGAAAAGATATACACGCTTGTGGCCTTTTAATGTCTAACATATTTGGCCCGGATTTTCACAGCAGGTACAACCATATTCGCCATTAAATCTTTGTAAATTTTGCACGTCTGCTCTTGCAGGTGCATCTAAGGTTGCTATAGGTGCAATATCTATGCTTTTTATATTGGTATTAGTGTCTTTGTCGTACCACATAACTCCATTTTTACGTAAATAAATTAATGAATCTACAAAGGGCTTTAAAAAGTAAAGCATATCTGGCTTTTTTTCACGACTATAATATATAGCAGTAACATATTGATAATTTCTTCTATGTTCTGGATGTATATTAAGTATTTGAATTTGTATAAGCCAAATCTGACCGTTAGAGCTATTTGATACAGGTAAACTGTCTGTGTTCCATAGCAGACACAAATCGTAATCTCTTTTAATTGCTGTTGATTTTAATCGTAAATACTCGGAACCACAATTTATGTCCGATAAATAATCTTGTTCTTCATTTTGTTGATTTTTATATTCATCAATTAAATTTTTCAAATTTCGTGTTTCAAACGCATTTTTTAATAACGATTTCATATCGTATTCCATAAATAAATTATCTACATTAGCACATTGACAAGCTTCACACACAGAAACCTTCTTTGTGCTATCCCAATCGCCTAAATAATTAGAACACGTCGCGCAAATACGATGTTTTTTAACTTCTTTGTACTCAAATGGCATTAACTTATGTAAAAGTTCATTGAGTTTATACCTCGTTTTCGGTAAATTATTTGGACTCGGAAGTAAAACATTAGAAAGCTTCAAAAGCCTATCTAAAGCGTTTTTCTTGGAACAATCTTTCATGTAATAATCTAAGATTTCAAAGACTGCTCTACCTACTGTTATGTCTACTGATTCATATAGCATTTTTTCCAATTCTTCATTAGGATCTTCTAAACCTCTATTCAGAAATGCTGCAGCATTACATCTAAATTCATCTTCAGAAAACTCTACATATTCATCATATCCATCCATCGATTCCATTACTGAGCTTGAACTGCTTGTGTCGCTTACGTCATCATCACATATTCTAAATCTTCATCTTGAATATGGTCCTATTGTCCATAAAATTAATTTATAAAAATCATGTTTTGAGAAAGGAAAACAAAAGGTTAAGTGAATTTTAATTTGCTGTAATTAACAGCTGAGATGTAATTTCACACAATCACTACGAAAATGTAATTTTTTTTCAATTTTTCGGAAATTTTTAAACGATACCTCAAGTTCCATGTCGTTATTAACAAGCTCGTTCTCTTCCAATCTTTGCCTTTGCAAGGCATTTTCTTTGCGAATCCGCCAACGTCGAAGTGTACTCACCGGTACAGTTACATTCTATAATTCAATTACATATTCACTGTATTCCTTTTTAATTTTTACGAATTTATTTCTGTATTCCTTGGTTAATTAATTACGAAAGAATACAAACTTTCACTAGGTTATTTCAATAAATGTTATTGAAATTTTGTAAACAGAATATTTTGTAAATATTTTGTAAACTTTGAAAATTTGTAAATCTTATTGTAAATAGAACTAGAATAATATATTTCTTATATTCTATAAAACTACTTATTCGCGTGATATTTAAATTTAAGTTTGCGTTCTCAAACTTATCATATAAATAAAAATATTAATAAATTAAAATATTTTATGATCTGCCTTTTCACATTTCATTGCGTCTTGGGGTTAGGTCACCATTATGAAGGTAAATCCTTGCGAACACTCGCAAATCATTTATTTAACAAAACAACCTTAAAGCTAGTCGTGTGTGTTTTTTCTTTTCCCAATTTTTATTCGCACAAGATTTTCTGAAAAAACTACGAAAAAATGGATATGCAGTATCTAGTTGCATGCGAAGACTCATCTTATTGTGTCATCTATAAACGCTCGATATTAATAAGTGAGACGCAGAAATCAATAAAAGAAGGAAGTGAGATAGCTTTTTTGTGGCCAGAGGACTCGGATTCGCCAAAAAAATATCGCGGTCACATCATCAAGGAGTCATGTAAGAGTTTATTTAAACATTAAACTTAAAGATTTGCTGTACAATAATTAGAATTATTTTTTGTTAGTTGACGAAAAAGCAGTAATTGATGTAATGGACACTCTTGTTAAAAGTAAAAATAAGCGGAAATACAAATCTACAACCAAAAGCTCAAATGAAACTTCGGCCAACAACAAGAATGTGGTATTTTAAAATAATAAACTACTAATAAAGTACTTCTAAGCAACTAAAATCTAATAAACTACTTCCATTCTTGTAGTAATTTTGTAAATTTGTAATTTATAATTTGTAATTTACGATAAAATATTTCAGGGAGAATCATTAGAAAAAAGGCTAAAAAATTTATGGAAAATGAAATTTTTAACAGGCTTTTACCAGAAATTGATGATCAAGTTATTAAACCTTCAAAATCTATAAGCAAAAAAGTTGTCCTGCAGATCCATCTCCTGATGAGATTCAAAAGGACCCGAGCTTCAAAAAGGAGATAACTACTGAAATTCAAATGGATTTGGATTCATGTTTTAGTTATCTGACTGTAGCTCAAGAAGCATTGATATCTGCTAATGAGGTAGATTTTTATGTATTATGATGTACATGTTTGAATCTAATTTATATACACACGATACTTAAATTGTAGTACTACAAAAAAAAGATTATTTCAAGTCTCTTTAAAAATTTAATTTATTTTTTGTTTTTTTCATTTTTTAGAAATTTGCTTTTCTCAAAGAAGCAATTCGCTTGAGTGTTATTGATAAAGGCAATAAAAAATTAGATGAAAAATCAGCAGATGGATCCCGCAGGTCTTACAATATGCCTGCCGAGAATGAAGAAAGTGATTTGACATTAGGCTGTGGTAAAGAGATCGAATCGTCTCTAACAAGCAGCTCTCGCAGATCTTACAATATGGCTGTCAGCGTTGAACAGAAAATTTCAACATCGTGTTATGACGAGGCTAAATCCACTTCAGCAAGCAGTTTGAGAAGGTATAACGATATGCACGTTGAATTCGAACCACAAGCTCCAACCTCTACTTCAAATAATGAAATTAAATCTGCACTGAATCACTGGTCCGAAAATAAGTCAGCTTCGTCTGTTTTTGACTATAGCGACTCTGATTTGCCTCACGATACTGATTAATCACACAATAATGCATTGCCTAATACTGATTTCAACGGGTCTCCAATGTTACCAAAATATTCAGCTAACCGGAGAAAAACCATTATAATTTTAAGCGATTCTTCTGACAGCGAAAATGATCCAATTTTACAGGTTTACATTGTAATTTTAATCTAAAATTTATGTAATATATGATATCAAAACGGATCAAATATTTTTGTAAACAAAGCTTCATTACAAAATGCAAAAAGTTCTTGTGATAAGCAAACCGTTTTGGCAAGAGCCCTTATGCGTTTGGTGTTTATTGAAGATGCTTTGTCTAAATGTACTGTGCGAGGTAGAGCTGGCAGATCGGGTTTAGACCAAAATGGTGTTAATACAATTTTAGCTTTCGTTCAATATTATGATAAAAAAATAGTTGGAAAGCTGCTGACAATCAAAAAATAATAACTAGTTTCAGCAGACAGGTTTTGGAAAAAACCTATTAACTTAAAAGACACTCTAAAGGTCAAGGAAGAAAATTGAGTGTTATGCATTTAATTATTTAATGTGTTTTTAAAAGAATTGTTTCTATTATTATTGTTTAATGTAGTATTTCTCATTGTTGAACATAAAAGTCTATTTAATTTTGAATAAATCAAATTCATTATAAAAATTTGTAAATAAAAAGGTTTTTCAAAAAATTTTGTTTTATAAATAATATACATGTACAATTTTGTTATAAGTTGAACTAGCAAGATGCAAAGTGAAGCAAGCTTCCCCGCAAAAGTCGCGCTTCGCAGACCATCACCCGAAAATTCACTTCGCGCTTATGGCCGTACATAATCAAGCCACTCTTTCTTTTCCTCTCGCCCAAGAGGCTACTGCGCAGCAGAAAAGAAATGTAAGACTTAAGGCTGAATTCCGGGCGTTCGCCGTTTCGCAGTCACGGGGAAATTCGACGCACTCATGGGGTCACCCACACTCACGCACACCGATACACATGGAAAGAGAGAGAGAGCAGGGCGACCGATGAAATTATTTTTTTTTTTAAATTCTATAATGTTTATTTAAGAATGTTGTTTTATGACTAATATATACAACTTTTATAAGTTCATTTATTTATACAAAGTACACAAAACCGACCGTTTAAAGTTTTTATAAAATTTCTATGAATTTTTTTTACTTGGGTTCTTTTTTTGTGTAACTGGCAATTGCTCTGCATTCAGTAAGTTTGATTGAATTTTGATAATTTTAAAAATAAGTATTATAAAATAAGAAAATGTGATTAATTTAAACATTCAGTTGATTTATTCGATATAAGTATGCTTTTTACAGCTGTTGATTATTTTATATAAAAAGTAATATTGTTCTCCAGTATGCATAATGCATCAGAAAATTTCCCGCGCAAAAACCAATATACAGAGATTCCAGTTTGTCCTGCAGGAGGTCGCGAGTCGCGAGTTTCAGAAAAAATTTCCCGATTTCCGGATTTCCCGCGATAATTGTCAATAATTGCGATAAAGACAAAATGTAGAGAGTTCCACATTTTACTGCAGGAGGTCGCTGGTTCCACGGGAAATTTCCCGCGTAAAATAAAACATTAGGTTTTCACTTTTGAAATACAGGGAATCGTGTGGCATTTGAAAAACTCTAAATATATCACCAAATTTATTCAACGTTATTATGAAATTCAAAGATTGCTAATAATTTAGACCAAGTATAAATTATTGAAAAATAATCTTTGTAGAAAAATCAGGTTAGTTTTACATAATAACTTTTTGCTTCTGAAACTTATCTTTCTAAAAATGCACTGATTTAACGTGCATGAAATATATTGAACGATGAAGAAATCCTTCATTTTTTAAATAAATAAGTCAAGTAAAGTAGACGTAAATTTATATTTCTGTCGCTTTATTTTATATAAGAATAAATTTTTTACTTCGAAGTTTATAGAATTATATAAATATTTAATCCGTTTTTAATAAAATCTTATACAAAAATATTTTAAACTACTTACCTTCATAGTAATATTATATAAATTATGTAGAATAATAAATTATAGGTAAGGAGAATACGCATTTCAATAATAAAAAGGATCAGGTTTACATAACACATGACAGGTAAGAAATAAAATTGGAGTATCAGAATATACGGGACTTTATTAATGGTCATTTTTACCAACAATCTTTCATCGCTAAAATTCCTTTCGTTTTTTATTTCTCTAAAGTGTCCTTTGCTCCTTGTATGTAAGTGTAAGTATACGTACGTGTAGTAAACGTGTGTACTGAGAAAGCGCAACTACATCCATCGTCTCCGTCTCACATTATTTCGACGGTTCCTCTTGATTTCGGACTCCCGTTATTCTTCGCTTTTGAGTCGCTACTCACAATTAATTACATCTTTCACGCTCGCATGGAAGATTGTATACAAATTGCTTACGCAAATATACTTTACAGTAAAATCATAATCCGGCCACGTTCGAACTCTCGGCTCGGACAGTGAAAACTCCCCTCCACATGCCTTTGGCGCCCAAAATCGCGATCAACACGAACTTTTCCTACGTTCCTTTTCACATTTAGATTTGTTTTAGTTAATTATATATATATATATTTCTCCTCTTTGTTAATGATACTGAACGCAACAGTTTTCTGGAAGATGAGAAAATTAAAGCTATAATATAAATTTGTTTTTTTTGTTATAAAAAAGACGTGGGTTAGTTGAATATTTAAAAAAGTCAGCGTTGAGTAAACACAAGGTTTTCGTTTATGAGTGCCTACTTATGACGTAGCTATGATCCTAAATTTACATAAAAATTTAGCTAAAATTAATAAACATCCTTTTGTAGTCGTATTAGCAGAAAATAAATAACAAATTTTCCTTTTTTGCAAGACGTTTCACGTCCAATACTTTCCAGTCTCGCAACACATCGATCGAGGACCTTCTCTCCTTTGTACAATCGTTTAAGCAGTGTACAATATAATTTCAAAATTGTAGACGACCCATTCAATTCTATTCGTGCAATATAAGAACATACTTTACGAGAAAAATTTACTTATTTATCCATTCTTTCAACAGTATATCTAAACAAAAAAGTAATTTTAAACGATGTATTACATTTAATGATTTGTTAATTTGCGCTAAAAATAGATTGTCGAATTATAGTATAAAACTATTTTTTACAAGTACTTTTTGATTATAACAGTAAAAACAGCTATAATTAATTCGAAAATGTTGAAAAATTTGACTGGACGTCTACAATTTGATTATTTACGTTGTAATCTGATACAAACAGCTACGTTTTACGCCTCAATAACTTGCAAGACGCCTCCTTATTTTATACTCACGACTAACTATCACGTTTACTCATTCTTATGCATTAATTACATATAATATCTACGAAGTTACACGAAGCCACCTTCCTCTTCTAACGCTTAGTCTCGTACCATCGGAAAAGTTTCGGATCGACATCCATAAATTTTTGAAAAAATCATCTACAAACTACTTCGATTCCTGTATTTTTTCCGTCAGAAGCAACAAGTTTTTCAGGGGTTATTCGCCAGAAAATTCGAAAGATCGTCGAAGCTTTTCCAGTGGCCGAGATTTGCCTGTATATATTTGTCGTAACTTGCACGCTTTGTTCATCATTTTGGTCATTATGTAGTTTTTTTTTAGTTAGATTTATCATTTTTATTTTTGTCAAAGATTCAACGTAAATAAGTGGTTTTTTTTGTCGCCCTTCGGTTTTTATCGTTGAAAGTTGAACCGTTAATTCATCATTATCGATCGAACTAGAAATGCTCTCGAAAGCCATTAAAAACGTAATAAAAGTGATAGGTTTAATTCGGATGTTACGATCGAGCTACGACTTGTAACAATTATTCGTAGACAAAGTTACGTTTATTCTTACTTAAAACTGCAAAAGTATGCTTATTTATTTATTTTTCATTTTTTTTAATTCGTAAAATTTATCCTCCATTCGTTTAATTTTTTCTCTGAAAAAATTAGGTCAATTTCCCTTCTCAATATGAGACATCAAAGTCTTGAGCTTCGTTTGCGTGTAAAGAAAAATTTGAGGTGTATGACGAAGTCAAAGGAAAACTGTGTGACCTCTAAGCGACGCAGAATCCATGTACAACTTTCATATATCACAATAACGACTATTACGTTTCTCTTGAAAACTAACGCGCTAATCAATGCTTGCTTAATTCTTCTTCTCGGCTCGTTTAAGACTTGGAAAATTGACCGATGACTAGATATATAGTAGTTTGTTGTCTCATTTCTTCGAGCGATGACATCGACGTGAAATGTATGTATCGGTTAATTTTAAGAACTAATTCTCATTTAAACTGCTTAACGTTAAACCGGTAATATAATATATTACGATTAGAAGTAACAATATGCGCCGCAGCTTCTTCTCCTCCCATCCGATCCGTGACAATGTTTCCGTCGGAAAAAATCTACTTGAGCTCCTCGCGAGCCCCCAAAGTGAGAAGACGCGAAAGTCGCGTATAAAGCTGATAAGAAATCGTCGCCTTCCGTTCTCGAGCGGAAGTAGATTCTTTCGCCAAGCAATACGATGCGAGTAATTCATTTGACAAATAATCGAGGCATGCAATCGTAGCTTTACGTTTTCAAAGTTTTTGCTTTTATTTATTTATTTATTTTTTTCGTTTACTTCGCTAAGGAGGTTGACGTCGCCGACCCGTGGCACTTCCAGTTTGGCAGTAGTGGCGGTGTACTTACAAGTATGTCGATTATCTTTCGTCAGACGCCTCACTGACTTACAGACTTGTGCGATTAGTGGCTTCTCGAGAAGGATACAATATGCGAAAGTGTTCGGTTCGGGCGAAGGGGGAACCGACCAGTTTAGCAGACTCTCGGCGGGTGCGTGGATGGCTTCTTTCCGCAAACGGAGGAGATTCGTGGTAAAAAGGTATATACGTTATATAAAAAATGGAAGCTTCAGGTCGGATTATCTGGAACAAAACGAAACGCCGCGAACGAACTACAAGGAACTCCGCTGGGTCGGCAACGCGAGTCGACGAGTGATAATATTGTAGCTCTCTCGATACCCCAAGCCGCGTCGAGATCGAAGGCAAGGCATCCACTTGTGCGCGTGAAACGTTGACGATCGGGCCCCACTTGATCGTCGGCCCTAGAAAACAGCGAGGCTCTCTCATCCGCGAGCCGTCGCTCAGAGCCATCCGGTCGAGTCGGCCGCGTCGTGTCCGCTGATCGGCTCTATTCCCGGCGGGAGCCTCTGCTGCTGCTGCTGCTGCTGCTGCTGCTGTCCGGCCGATCCGTTCCTCTTGACCGCGACGGCGGTGCTGGCGCTGAGGACGCTCTCCTCGGTGGTCGAGGGGGTCAGGTCGACCGCGGAGCTCGCCACCGCTGCCACGCCACCTGGAATGTGCATTTTCGCGCGCAGGCACGCGCACGTACGTTTTCTTTACGGGATCATTGCTCTCTCTCTCTCTCTCTCTCGTCGGCGGTTGCGATGACACTCACAAAAATGATCTCGCTATTATATGTGTATGGAAGCTTTGCTTTGCCTCTCGATGGTTAGACGCGGCGTTTAAGGGTACGATAAACGGGCTGGTTCTACAATAGTCGTTTGTCGACAATGGAGGAGTAGCGGCGAGTTTTTTCTCTCTTTTTTTTTCGTTAGGCGAGCTTCGTTGCTTTAGTTTATGTTAGGCAAATGATAACATCTTTGGTTAGAGTAGTTTCAGCTAAAGCCTAGAGACATCGATGCATCCTCCGATGCGGTATATATGCTTATGAAGTCAATTTTGATCTGGAAATTAGAAGTGATGCAAGATGTTGTTTATGCACAGCGGGCACCAAGCTAGAACATTATCCCTTCACAAGTGCTAATATCATCGTTATTGTCTATACGTTAATTTATGTAGAAACGTTACAAAGCCTAATAATAATGGAAACATGACGTTTTAATTTACAAGTGCTAAAATTATCGTATATTATCTATACAGTCTAGAGAACAGATTTTCTAGGTTTTTTTTTTGCGCAGCGCTAAAAAGACTCGGAGCAGCATACGATACGATCGCTAAACATGAAGCTTTTAACAACGCAATTAGAATCAGAACTCACTATTGCAGAAGCAGCCAGCCGTTAATTTCTCCTTCCATGCAGAAAAGCGCTTTTCCTCTCGGAATTCTCTCCCACGTCAGCGACGCCCAGCATTCCCCCAGGTTTAGATAAAGTATAGCCAATCGAGCGCAGCCAAGGACAGAGAAGTAGCGGGGAGCGTCGGAGATTAGTATATTTGCGTAATTTGCATGCCTTTTTTATCAAGCCCTGTCCAATAGAGTCAGCGCCGGTTAGTTAGATAATTTTGCCTGCCCCCTCTTAGCAAGAGTCTACTGCAGAGTCGGAGTGGCTCTTGGTCCGAGAGATTTTTGTGAGTGTCGTCGTGCCCCTCTCTCCCGTTCTCTTTTTTTTATTCGGAAAATGTTAGTTTTGGATTTTTTTGGATTGTTGCTTTTTTTTTTTTTTTAAAGCTTTGCTTAAAGCTCGGGCTAACCTTGGTCCTTGGGGCCGTTGTTGCCGGGCGCCTCTTCGAGGCTGGGCTGCTGGCTCTGGGTGACCTCGTGCCGGCGAGGCGGCACCACTTGGTGGAGCGCGAGCTCCGGGCTGCGCGTCGGCACGCTGCTCGCCCGCTGGAGCTGCTTCTTGGTGACGCGCGAGACGAGGGCCGAGGCGATCGGGTGCATCACGCTCTCGATCGGCAGGGTGGTGGAGGTGCAGGCGCTGTTGTTGCCGCTGCTCGTCGTCATCGCCGGGGTGGAGGAGCGCGAGGCCGAGAACTTTTTGCGCTTCTTGCGGAGCGCCGCCAGGGCCGGACCGAGCGCGTAACCGAACACGTGGTGACCTTCGTGCTGGGGCGCCGTTTGCTGGGCTTGCTGCTGCTGCTGCTGCTGTTGCTGCTGCTGATGGTGGTGATGTTGGTGGTGGTGGTGATGAGAATGGTGGGACTGGTGGTGAGGGTGATGCGGATGCGAGTCTTGAGACGGCGCGTCCAGAGAGGATTTGGAGTCCGAGGTGCCTTCTGAGCGGGAGCCGCCATCTTCGGACGCCGGGGAGTACACCGAATCCTCGGATCGGGATCGGCCTGGAAACATTTCCTTTTTTAGTAATAGATAATCTTTATATTTTGCCGTAAAAAAAATCTCCCATCATAATTGTCGAAGAAAGAAAAACAAAGAGCCCTTAAATTTAATTATTGAATTTGTTTAATTATTATAAGTTTGTAAAAATAATGTTTTGATGCGATTGGTGCCCTGAGGATGATTACTAACATATATAAGAGTCTTTCAGAACTCCTGATCACGAATTTTATTTTAACTTTGGGATAAGTTTTCTGATATAGAAATATAAAAAAATATGAAAAAAGCATCGATTATTCAGTGTAACGCTCGATTTTTAAAAAATTGTGGGCTTCTTTCGCTAAAGTTTAAGAAAAATCTCTTTTTTTATCGTCGTGAGATTTGATCTTACCTTTCGAATGCCGAGTGTTAAAATACTTTACAATTGTTCAAGAAATAAACACTTGGACTGCAGAGGACCAGCAGCATTATTATTATTATTATTTAACAACAAAGAGCCTTTCGCAAATAAGCGCGACTCACCGATAAGCCTGGAAACCCTGCCAGCCTTGGCCGCCTCGATGAGCGTGCCCCAGCGCCTCTTCCTGGAGCTGCCCCTGGACTCCCTGGACTGCCTCTGGGAGGAGGCCAGGCCGGGCACGCTGTTGGTGCTCGTGTGGTGCGGGTTCCTCTTGGGCGTGGCCCCGGGCCCGAAGATCCCGCTCAGCGTGCTGCCGAATATCTCGTGGTGGTGGTGGTGGCCGCCCTGATCGTCCGGCGTCTGCTGGTGGCCCTGATCGCGCAGGCTGGCGATGAACTCGGCGACGGGCGGCAGGCTGCCGCTGCTGCTCGGCTGCGGCCCGATCTTGAAGCCCTTCATCAGTCGGCGCTCCTTCTGCCGGTTCTTCTTCCCGCCCACACCTAAGGACATTTCTTTCTTGCTACCGTCTACGAAAACATATCCATAGGCGACACTTACTAAGCGTGCTGGGCTAATAAAAGAAACTTAAGGTGCTATACGCGATCGGGCTAGTTGTCACTTCACTCGAGTGGTTTACGTGGCCGTTGGCCACGTAATTTTTGACGAGCGTAAAGCTTTTAGTGAAAAGTTAAAGACCACTCTCGTGAAGGACACTAAAATCAAAATTATTAAGGACTAATTATAGAGACGTGCAACTAAATAGCACATTTTAACTATGGTTGAAACTTTAAGAAATGTACAAGCATGCGCTTTAAAAACGTTGTTAAAAAAACTTGGTTGCTTTTATTGATTAAATCTATTGATTTGTTCTTTTATTTTTTTAAAGTTTCAACGTCATCTACTTGCTAAAGTATAATACATGTAATTACTTAAATTAAAAACTACAAATTTCAACTTTGTAATTCTATGCATAATTTATATAGTAAAAAATCAATTTTAAATCTTAGTCGTCAGCTCTAAAGTTCAACTCAGATTTTACCGCCTAATTATGAAACCATAACGAACGTTATCCGCGAGTGTATATTTTACGAAATAATTGTAACGCTTATAGAAGCTGCGACATTTTACTCGAGCACCGGAGGCTCCGCGGAAGCTCGCGAGGCTGCTAATTAATCCCAGTGAAGATTAATTTCACTTGTTACGAACTTGGGAAGGTTTAAGTTCTGGCGCGACTTTGACAATCGCGGAACCGCGATGTGCTTTTGTAATGTGCGATGTAATTCACTATGGGGAATAGCCGAATAGATCGTCTTTTGTAATTAAGGGTAAAAGGGAACGTGGAAAGAAAGCTTTTTTTTTAACACTTAGATCGAATGTATAACGTGTAAGTTTGCTAATCGAAATCTAATGCGGCTGATATAATTTAATTTCTATTTTACAGCATGCTAAACTACGTATATTATGTAAAAAAATACTTATTGAAATTGTATGAATTTGAAAAATTACTGAACTTACGTGTTTGCTTTTACAATAATAAAAATTTCAACAATCGTACGAAAACTTCATTAAAATTTTCAAAATAATTTAGAAACGAAATAGAATTTTTATGCTTTTCATAATTATAATGTGTCAACGTGGCAAAGGTTTTTTATTTGAAATAGAAATAAAATTTCAGTGAAGTTTTCTGCTCAAAAAATCGTGACTTTCTCACTCTTTCCAATAGAAAGTTTCGTAAATGCGTGTAAATAAAATCACGATTTTTCATTTTATTCTCTCGTATCATCGTAGAAAGACCATACATCAACAAAAAAATCTGTTTAATTATAAAAACCAAAAAAAAAAGACCCAAACAGTCGTAAAACTAATCAACCACAAATGTATGATCCATCCATGAGCCAAAAGTCTACCGAACCAAGCTCAGCCAAAGTACAGAGACCGAAAGATGATGATAAAAGAGAAGAAAAAGGCGGTCGCGATCGAGGCTCTATGAGTTCCTCGAAAGAACGTTCTACTCTCACCGGTACCCGTTCCGGAGGCCGGCTCCGTCACCATTCCCGACTTCTGCAGTATGTTGATGAGCTCGCAGCGAAAGGCGCTGATGTCCTGCTTGATCTCGTTCACGTCGTCCTCGGTGACGCCCTCGTTCTCCGTCTTGCGCTGCTCCACCGTCACGTAACGCCTGACGAGGTTCCGCATTATGCCCTGGTACCGGAAGTCCCGCTCCGAGGCCTGCTTCACCTTCCGCTGGGAATTTAACGTGGTAGGATTTTTGCGGCTTGCGAGGGGTTTTAATTGGGGGGAGCGTTACGAAGACCCGGTGGACGTATGATCGTTTTCGTGCGAATAGTTTCATTTGAAGTTATAGCCCGGTAAGGGAGAGCACGAGTTTTAATGAATTTGGCAAGTGTGATCGCGCGCTCATTCGATTCGTTAGGAGAAAAAAGTGTAGAATTCAATTGTTAATTCAGCTTCTTTAATAATTTACTAATTATAAAAGACTAATATCGGTATTTTTATTAATTATTACACTCGATCTTTAAGTGCTGTTGGTTTTCGAGAAAAAAAAATGGAATAACAAACTAGAAATTTCGGCGCGTAACGCGCGTCGAATATAATTCTTAAAAGGCTCCGAAAATATTTTTACTATACTGATAAAAATTAGAAATAAATTAGTTTTAAAATTGCGAGTTAACTGCGTTCACAATCGTCCCGTTTATCGTTAGCAGCTATATACCACTTGGAAAAATAACTAGATCCACCCTCAACGCGCAAACAAACGAGCTACAAGAATTTTTTTATCCAAACTCACGGCGGCAACTGCCTCCCGTGCTCCATTAAAAGCCTTAATTGCATCGGCATCCCTCCCCCCCCCCCCCGCGAAAAGTTTAAGCCCGCCGGAGAAGGGTGCCGGGAGGCGGGAGGAGGACTACAACGGAGATTCGGAGGTGAGAACTTACTCGTATGGTGCGCATGTGCTCTTTTTTGGCGGCGCGGCTGTGGCCGCAGAGCTTCCTGTAGATCCACTGGCCTATGTACCAGGCGCTCTTCGGCGTCGGAATGATGTTGAAGGGCGGCGGGACCGTTCCGCCCTCCTCGAAGTAGCTTATCCACAGCTTGCTACGGGCGAACTTCCACTCGATATCGGCCCGCTCCTGTCGGGGAGACAAGATGTACCGCGAAAGCGGATATTCGTGTTAGGACGGGATTTCGGAGTTTCGACGAATTTGTGGTTTTGATTTTGCAGGGCGGTGACTGTTGCGCAGTTTTTGAAAATGGGAAGAGTTCATTAACGGGATTAAGTTACGGATGCTAATTAGTGCCGAGAGATGTTGCATTATAGATAATTAACGTTGCCATGCACTTGGGAAAATTAATTTTGATAATTCGATAATTGGATTTTCGCAGGTAATTACAATTGCTCTGTGATTCGGTTTACTAAGCAGTTATAAATATCACTGATACTCACGAAAATTAACTGATAGGAATGATTCATCATGGCGATCAGCAGATTCAACAAAACGACGATGTTAATAACGGAATACGTGCCGAACATGAGCATACCCCAGAACCTTGTAAACACTTTAATACCATCCAGTTCGAAGCTCTCCAAATCCACCAGACCGAACACCGCCCAAAAGAGCGTCTGCGACGTCTCGAAGAGACTGAAAACAAAAATTATCGTCAATGTAAATAAAGCAATTGTAAACAGGATCCATTTTACAATGCTTCTCAAGCACAGTTTACTTTGCAAATCTTCGCCAGACGATGCACGCGTTCGTGTCCATGTTCGTGACGTTGGCACTGGACGGGTGGTGGGCCATCGCCGTCGGGCACCGCTTCTTCTCCATGTCCGCGTAGTACCACAGCAGCTGATTCAAACCGCAGGAGAACGCGAATAGCACGAGGACGAACAGGAAGAAGAACTTCATGATGTCCATGACCATCCGCGAGAGGGAGACTTGCAGCGGCCCGAGATGCGGGTTCACCGAAAATATGTAGACCAGCTTCAGCGAACTGAAATCGCAGAGAATTAACTATATTTTGAAAAGAGAAAATTCAGCCCCGCCGCCTCGCAAACGAATGATAAACCTAAAAATATTGGCGGCCGAGAAGAGACCCTCGGAGATGAGCATCGGGTCCCACGTGTCCCACTGCTCCCTCTGCAGCTCGATGATGGAACCGGGCTCCTGGCCCTCGTTCTCCTTCTGCACCCTGTAGTAAGCCACCACCCTGAGCGCGCCCGTCGCCACGTAAAGGGAATTCGTCACGAAGTCTATCACGTTCCACATGTCGTTCACGTACTCCTCCAGGCCGACGTCCCACAACTGCTTCACCTCCGACCAGATCAGTCCCGACACCCAGGCCAGGATGAACCTGAAACAGCGGAGGAGGAGAGGCTCGTTATGTGGCTCCACGTGCCGGTACTTTGACAAGCCGCTGTGTCGGAAGACTCTCGGGATAGACTCGCGAAATTGGACGATTTACCTGATGGCGGCTAAAGCTGCCGTTTGCCACACCGGGAGTCTGGGAAGGAAATTGTGGCTTTCGGGTTTTTACTTTGTTTAATTAGCGGATTTATTGGGAGAACCGAGTGATTGTGTTTCTTGCGTGAATGCATAGCTTTTTATAATTGAAATAATTCAATAATTTTTTGGACTCTGACTAGAATGGAAGTGGATTTAATTATGCGAGGAGAATTAAATATTAGAAATAAATGCTATTCACCATTCTACTATCGTTGGCGCAGCTCCTCTCTTAGTTGGCTCCACCTCGTGCTCTGATATATCCCGACCCGTCCAGACGCCAATTACGCTTTCTATCCTCTGACTTGCCAGTATTAACATAACTGCAACAACATGGTATTAATATAAACGTGGATAATTAATTTTATCATATAAAATTCTGATCTTCCGTTTTAAAAAGTAAATTTCAATTTCGCGTTCAACGTTTCTCGTACAATTAACGAGCTTTTATTTAACTCATTTCTCATCCCCCCCAAAAAAAACAATCCACCAAAAGGCGTATAGTGCAAAACTTTAAACCCGTTGAGCATTCGAGCTCGTTCTCTAGGCAAGTTTAATTAAACCCTCCCCTCACTCCCCCGCCGTTCGTTGAACCCGGCCACGTTCGTAGAGTTAACAAATGGCCGGCCCCGCAGTGGCGTGGGAGCTCCCATCAATCGCCGAAAAATCAGGGGCTCCCATCGGCCGGGGAACTACTCGATGAGGTTGCACGAATCATCGGGGGGCCGAAGCCCGCGTGTTAATCTCGCGCGTCGTCCTCCTTACCCGCAGGTGATCTCGCCTGACAAATCGTCCCGCGCAAGAACACGTCCGGCGATGAGTGCCGGCGCGCGGGTAATGTGCCTGTTTTTTTTTTTTTTTTTTTTTTTTTACGGCGATTTCATTTTGGCCGAAGGAAGATTGGACTGAGTAAGCGGTTCTGGATTTTCGGGCGGGAGGGTTTTTTTTTAGGGTCGGTGGGAGATGGAGTTGTATTTTTTTTGGGGGGAAACTTTGTTTGGACGAGTACTATTTTAATTGAGATTTACTGTTTGTGGTGGTAAGCGGATGTTTACGTAGTTTATTAATAGGTAGAGCGAAGGGGACAAAGAGAATTAGTCGATGTAAATAGTGGAATCACCGATGAAAGGAGAAACAGAATAAATTGATTTGGAAACGAAGGAGCTTTAGGAAAACAGAAAGGCCACAATGAAAGTTTCATTTTCCCGCATTGGCCATTAACAGTCGTTGTTGATAAACTGCAAAAGAGGAACACATTTGTCTCTTCATACATGACTAGAAAAGCACCGCGAAAATTCGTCGCAATTCCTCGAAAATTTTCCAGCACAAAAGAAATTACTCTCCAACTTTCCCGTACAACTAACGCACCTCTCAACTCGACGCGCAGTTCCCCTTAATCGAAAGACATTCAACAGATCGTTTCCCCCCATTTCGTTGCTCTCCCCGAAGAAAGGCTCGATCGCCGCTCGATTGAATTCTCGCGCGGCGCGCACCGAAATCAAACGCTGCTCCGCGCGGCAGCAGTAGCAGCATCAGCGGTTTACACGAATACCTCGCCGGCAATATCCCGCGTAATGGGTTTCGCCCGTCGGTGGAAACTTCCGGGGGGGATTCGACGCGCGGCAACCGAACCGCGTCGCCCAGGTATAACGATGCTCGGGGCGGCTTGTTTAATCGAGCTCGAACTCGGTGTATCCCCGCAGCTACAAGTGCCCCCTAACGAGAGAGGAAAAGCTGGAATCGAGAGATGGGAACTTTTGCCGGGAATACAAGCGTCGGTGCCCCCCTTTCGCGGGTATTACTTTAATTAATTTCCGCGAGTAACGAGCTTTTTCTCCCGCTGTTTCTTTGAAGATATTTGAGCGTATTTTAAAAGGGCGGAGTCGGCCTTGTCGTTTGCTGGATTGAGATTGTTCTTGCGAGAGTCGTTACGAAGTTACATGACTCGCTTGAATTAATCGAAGGAAAATTTTAATTCCAGTTTCAATTGTAAATTCTGATGGTAGTATTTAATTGTAGTTAAAAATTCAAGAATAAATTTATCCTATGAATTATGCAAGATTGTCCCTATTGAAAAAATCTGTACAAAGCTCATTTTATCAGATTTAACGTTTGCATTTTGCGAACAGACCTTGCAAAATTTTATAAAATTTTTCAAACAACATTTAACGAATAATCTCCCTGCAAAACAAAAAATTACAATCCCCAAAAACGAAAAACTATATATACTCACACAAAAAGGTGAAGTACGAGGCCGAGTGGCAGATGAACTTGATGAAGGGCTTCCTCATTGTCTGTCCGATGACGCTGTGGGGCGCGATGATGTAGGCGACGCTGAAGAACGGAAACAGTATACCGATGCGCACGATCTCCAGTGCCTGCAGCACCATGTTCTTCCGGCGGAAGCCCGGCAGGCCCTCGTACCAGATCGAGGCCAGCAGCTGCTGGACGTTCGGGTGCGCCACGAACTGCCAATTCACCCCGGGAAGCACGCAAAAACGGAATCTTCAATGTGTGCGCGAAATTCGAAGTGCCGCTAAAGAGGGGAGGGGCGTGACTTGGTACCGCGACCGATGCTCGAGGGAATGCGAATCGCTGCCGTTTTTCGCCGAAATGTCGGCAGATCGAAAGGGATGTAAGGTGGAGGGTACGTTTTAGTTTTGAATTTGTAATGGGAATTGGTTTGGGAGATGGACGGGATTTTTATGCGTTGGATTTATTTACCTAGAGGAGTTATTGAAAAAATTTATGAACCGTAAATTTATTAATAATCTCGTGGAGAAATTAATGTGTCGCAGCTATCATTTCCATATTAATGAAGGAAACTACTCATCTTTTACGGGACATTTATTGGTACAGCTCCGGTGCTTCCGCGGTTGGAGTTTTTTTCCCTCTCGTCGCGCATAAATGTTATTCAGCGCGTCCGATAAAAATATTTCAACTCATTTATTCACGAGCATCGCGACTCGACTATCCTGCGAAAAAAAAAAAGCTGACCCGAGCCTCGAACCCACTCGGCTCCGTTAAGTAGCCCATTAGGCTCATAATTTTTTCGCCGTTCCGCAATACATCGTGGGGGGGAGGGGCAGGTCCTTAATGAACCCTCGTACAAGCCTCGTTCGCGCCGGCAAAAAAGAAATCAATAGCCCGCCGAGATAAAGCGGGCGGGGTCCTTATCCCTCTATGTGGGCTTTTTCCCGAACTGCGGCTCGTGAAACAAATCATCGCGCGAAGAGACTCGGATAAGGTCGTCGATGGGGAGCGATTCGTATAACGGCCCGAGCCGGCGACGGGCTTATCTTCGGCGCTCTCTCTCTCTCTCTCTCTCTCTCTCTCTCTCTCTCGCTATCCTACTTTTCCGATCGAGTCACCTTCGCGCGATTAATCACGCCGGCGGCCCGGCGACGTTTATTCATGGAGGTGTTTTTTTTTTCTTGCTCTCGCACCCTGGCCGAGCACTCGGAAATTCGATTAATAATCCCGGGCGGGCCGCTCGTTGTTATGCAGAATGGGATTACGCTGATTTGCCGCTGCAGCCGGGTTGCGATGGAAATTAACGATCGGAACTGGAGATTGGTTGGGAGAGCTGGATGAAGGAGGGAGACGGCGACGGTAGACGATTTGCACCTCGGGGTGTTACTGGATAATGGTGAATGACCGAGGCGATTTTTCTGCTTGCGTCGGGGTTTTGCGCTCGAAATTAAGGGTAAAAACAATCATTCGACAAAATCAGACCTTCTTCTGGCGAAGTTTAACCGCGAGCTTGAGCCGATTGAGGTGCATGCGTTCTCCGTGCTCGAAGGCCGGTCCGGTCGGGTCGTGGTTCAGCAGCACTTCCAGCTCGTAGGAACTTCTGGTGTGGTCCAGCAGAGCAGTGGCGAAATCCTGACATTGTCTGCGAAGTTCCTGTTGAAGACCATTTTCATTTCAATCTGAGAAGATTTTGCTTTCGCTCTGGTTTTTCTTTTTTTTTTTTTTTATCGATTAAGAATCGATTGGAAGAGTTGATGTGGAATAAAAGAGGATAATAAATCTTTCGCAGACACTGTAGTAATTTTGAAGCTTTTAAGATTCTTCGGCGCTTCTTGGCGCTTCTCAACGAAAGGATCGAAGATTGCTTCCGCTCGAACGAGTCTATAAAGTGCACGTAAAGCGACCACTTTAATAAACATCTTTAATTAAACAATTAAATTAATCCAGTTACGCAAATAATCCCCGACTCGTTCGAACGAGCTCCGGCACTCTTTTAAATTCGCCCTCGAAAGTACTTGATCCTATCGGACTTTGGACCTTCCGCAAAATCGGGCCATTTAGCGCTTCCAAGAAGCGCACTCCGGGGGGGGGGGGTTAAGTAGACCTTAATCGGCGAAATTCGTCCTGGAACGCGAGCGTTCACTTCGCTTTTAATGGTCGGGAGAGCGCGATGAAGAGGGATTTCCGCGGGAGTCTGATCGACGTGGCTTTATTCGCGGCCGAATGGATTCGGGGAGGGTCATTGTTATGATGGAGAGATGCATTTTCGATTACTCTGGCGGCCATTTCTGCGATGACGCGCCTGAGTTCGAGGTGAGCTTCTGAAGGGGATTTTACGCTTTTATTGCTTTCTTCCGTTTTTCAGGCTCATCTCTTAATTAGGTTCTATTGTCGGAGAGGGAAGCTTTGAGTTTCTTTTCTTTCTTTTTTTTTTTTAGCAAAGTTGCTAGCTTTATAAGAAACGTATTTTAAGAATCACTTCTGTACCGCTTAACAAAACAACCTTTATACCATCCCCGTATTCACAAATCCGATTCAATAAATCGCGACGCGATCCCCGGCGCTTTCAGTCGCAGACATCCGCGGCTTTATATCGGGTTCAGCATAAAATTGCCACCCACACATAAGAGTCGCGGGAATGCCTCAATAAAAGTAAGCGGTTGGAGACAAGTGCTTCGCGCCTAAGGTAGCCGCGCGGGGTAAAATGCAGCGGGGGCGCCGCAGCCGCGTGCACGCGATCGCCGCCAGCCGCAGGCGCGACTCGATAACGTCCGTTTCCTGATTTACGTCCCTCGCGTAAATCAAAGCCAGTTCCGAGGGAGCAGCGCCCCGCCGAGGCGTTTAAAGCTCGTTTGGCTCGCTGCGCGAAGGAGACTAATTTTTGTATGATCCGGGTGACAAAGTTCCCAGAGGCTGCGGCAGTCTTTTTGCTGATGGCGGCAGGGTCACGGTTTATTTAGGTTTATTGGTGAAAATGGTTGTAAGGCGGTTTTGTTGGACGCTTCCGGGGTGAATAAAAAGATGGAGCGGCAAGAGATAGTTTTGAAAATTTTTAAGTGAAATGAAAAATTTAAGGAATTGCATTGTTTTTTCCTGTCTCTCTCTTTAGAAGAGATGCGGAAAGTATAATAGAGATTTGATCACTTTTTCGTATTACACGAATATGTTAAGGTAAAAGTTACAAAATGTTAAGCCTCATTATCAGATTATAAAGAGGAAAATCAAGAGAGCGTCATTATTTAAATTACAAAGAATTCTATTAAATTCTCTGGCGAATATCAATAAAGAATGAATTAAGCGCATTGTGCTACTTGAGGAGAGTCGGAGCTCTTAAATAATTCAGAACTATTGGCTGATATTTAATGGAGTGGAAGAATCGTATATTTATCGCTCTGCTTGCTTATTGAGTTAATGCCAAATACCGTTTCTTATTGAGGACCAGTTTAAGCTGGTAATCGAATCACTAACTTTTAACGATATTAATTTAGTTAACAACTAAAATTTTCAAAATCAATTTCGTCAAAAAAATTCTAGGAAACATAAAATAAATTTCGTTTATACTCAACTATTCTAAAGTAATTCTATTAATAATTAATCTCGTTACGAACTACTTTGACGATAACAAGATGGAAATATGTCCTTCGCAGGCACCAAATTCTGGGTCGAATCTTGGTTTCGGAGAGTTAGAAATTCGCATAATTTAGCTCCCCAACTGTTCCGCTCCCGTCATTGACGATATTCAATCCGATCGGTTCAAACTTGCCGAGGCGCTCTTTTGAATCTACACCCGGCCCAGCCGGCAAGTTTCGCGGAATTTCGCCCTCGCCAAGTGCTTTCCAACTAGATTTAAGGAATGTGTATTGGCTGACGCAGCTGGAGGAAAAACTACCGAACGCCGCGGCGCATCGATCGATCGGGGCGAATGTTCCGGGGGGCCGGTTGTGATTAGGTCGATGATTGCTGCGGATTTGCATATGTACGGCTAATGTTTCGTGCATATTGCGCATCGCTTTATAGATGTACCGTGAAACTGACGAAGCAAAACTCATTTGGAAAGTGATGTATATTGAGCTGTCAATTAACGGCTTCGGAATTCCGCTAACCGCGCGATCAATTTCGAAATTTGTTCAGAACTGCAGGCTACTAAATATTCATGAATTAAGTAGTCGTCCGCGCGGCTCGTTCGCGCATTTTCAACTTTTCCTTACGTCACTGATGGCTTAAATTATCGCCTTTTCGATATTTCATTTATAAATGAAATTACGGTCTTATACATAGGGTTGTCTGCGACGAAATGTTTGTTCGTTCGGCTTGATTGATTAGTCCCGGTTTCTCAAGTTTCTGTTGATTTTTACATTTATTTGTTCACTTGAATTCCACATCAATCTTTCCGATTCTTTTTTATCTATCAATCAAAGCTTTATTACTAAAAGTCAATGGCACCCTCAAAGATAGTACAAACGTTATTAAATAGAAAATTAGAATCTTTCATCCAACTGGAAAAAGTTCAAAATATACATCCAGCTTATGTCCCCACGGCATTTCCCCCCTTTCGCCGCGACTCCAACCCACAACTCCGCCCCGCTTCTCGCCGAGGAAGACCCGGGCGAACTTCCCAGCTCGAAGCCGCCGGGCGTGTTCGCGCGCGAAGCTTATCCTCGCCCCGTTAATCCCCCTTTACCTGGTACTCGCACTTGAACTCGTGCTCGAGGAAGGAGAGTCGTCGCAGCTCCCAGGAGAGCTCGAAGGCCGTCAGTATGGGATCCTTGGAGGAGAGGGCGATGAGGGAGGGCGAGGCCAGCGCCCTGTAAGCGTTTATGCGGCTCCTCGAGTGCCGCAGCGAGTCCTCGAGGCGCGACGTCACGCACTCGTCGCACCTGGCGAACATCAAGCGAGAGCGACCGCGGTGAGATTAGGTGCGAGAGAGGCTCGGATTATGGATGTGCAGGTCGAACAAAGTTTGTCGGTGTTAAAACTTACCCGCAACGAACGTCGTGAGGCATCGGCAGTGTAGAACCTCGGTCCAGTAGGATTTTGATGATTTCGTAGTTATCTCTATGCGCCGAGAGGATGAGCGGTGTGATGTCCGGCGTAAAGGTCGCCGTATCGGGTGGAAGTGCCTCCCAGCTCTAAATAATTCCGGAAAAAGAAAAACACACTCCCGATTAATAATGCGACTTACTTTCAGAGGTCTCCGTCGTGACATTTCCTTGAAGTATCCCGATGATATTCATTCGAATTCAATCCGCTAACATACTTATATCCACAGATAAATGCTTCTTCATTCGCAAACGAAATATGCCCAGTGAAACTGTGGACTCTCTACTCCAAGCTCTTGCAATCAAGGCAATTAATCGTCATCAGCTATACAATCGCGGCCATTGTCCGGCGCGGAATTCGTCCTTCTCCCGGGTGAAAAAAAAAGCAAGGCGTGCAAGCGTAATCAACAATTCATTCAGCTTTAGGTCTATGCAGCGACAGCAGCGGATGCTTTCGGTTTAACGAAGCTGCGAGCAAGCTGATTTCTCTCCCCCAAAGCCGATTAAACTTTCATTTTTTTTCTGCTCCCTCGGTGGATTTCTTTTTTTTCTTGGCAAAGCACATCAGTTTGCCCGCCCGGACGCGGTGAAGCTCGTCAGTTTTTCTCGTCGGCACGTCTTATTGACTCCGAGCCCGGGGGGAGGAAGCGCCAAGTTTTAATTGCCAAGCTACGAAATGCTCCAGCGTCTCGACCGGTGGGCGGTTTAGCGAGACGCTGGAATACTGAGAGCTACGCTAATGAGGCCAAGCATCCGGATGATTGCGATGCGATGAATGGGCGGATTAGTTGGTTCGCAGACGGGATGGATTGTATTTTTATAATTCGCGTACTGTAATTAGTGCTCTTGAAATGTATAGCACTGATTACAGAGAGTTTCCTAAAGGCGTATGCAATAAGTTAGTTTTGTTTTTAAAATTTTGTATATACTTTCAACGATAATAGTCACGACGAGACTAATGAAGGCGGAAAATCTTACTGAAGATTGGTTGAACTGTGGGAATTATTTAAGAAAACGTGCTTCTTAGATTGTACGTTACAAATGCTACGTATTACAGTGCTCATAAACAAGGTAGTTATTTTAACAAAAGTTTCACAAAAATGAAAACGCAATTTTCTTGCAATTAAAACTTTATACTTAAAGAAAAGAGCATATAATTAAAAGTTCCGCGGTCACAAAGCGCCAAAACCCCCGTCCAACCGATCTCGCGGCAAGAGCTTCCGCCTCTCGGACAATGCTCGCTCAAAGGTTAACCAAGCGAGCAGATGAGTTCTACGGGGCGCGGTTTTGTAAAATATAATTAATACTCTACGAACGGGCATACGGCAAGCTGACGACACAGAGCTGCTTACGTGGGGCTCTCCGTTCTGGTGAACGCCCGCCTCGTGCTCGAGCAGCAGCTCCACGGCCTCGACGAACTCCTCGGATATCGCGTGGAGGAGGGCGTCCTTCGTGTCGACCTTGAACTCGATCAGCAGCTCGACCATGTCCATGTTCTCGTTGTCGATCGCCATGAGGAGGGCCGATCTGCCCAGCGGATCGACGCAGTTGATGTTTATCTTGCCCTGCTTCTCCACCAGCATCCTGGGGGGCGGAGCAGAAAAGCGGAGGCGGTTATTTCGTTTCGAGGAGCGAGGGGGACGGTAGGTAAAGTGCAAGAGTAGCGGAGTCGGGCGAAATCGAATGACTTGGCAGGGCTGTGCTCTTTGCTTGGGAGTGGGCAGGCAGATTTTTGAGAAGCAATGGTTAATTTTTTAATTTACTTACAAGGTGATTTTATTGCAAATTTTTATTTAGCTATAACTTTTGAACAAATTAATAAAGATTTTTTGATGTAATTTTTTTTAATCGATAGGATTTGATCTCACCTTTCAAATTCGGGGAGTTAAACTACTGTAC
>UCOL01002319.1:0-26622 GCA_900474335.1 Ormyrus nitidulus
AAAAAACCCCCCCCCCCCCCCCCCGGCGACTAACGCGAAATAATTAAAATAACACGTAATCCGCCATACCGGTCCTAAATCACCGGCGCACAAAACGATCCCGCGTCGTAAATAAACACTCGCCGCCCATTAAAGCTCACGTCCCAACTAATTCGGCCACACCTCACCGGCCGTCCCACAAATCACCTCCTCAGATCTGAGGAGCCTTCACGGAAGGCGGCGGCCCTCCATCATCCGCAAAACAGCCGCCCACGCTCCGCGCCGATCTTTGATCCCGCTTGATCTTCCGTAAAGCGGGCAGGTGCGGCGCTCTCGGCCGGCGTGATATGTAGCGTTCCAGCTCCCGCGGCTGGTGACACAGTTCGCGCTCGCCGCCGCCGCAGCCGCGGACCTTGAGAATAATTTCGCCGGCCGGCCGGCCGCGCGCGCACTTAGGCCGGGGTAATCGGATGCGGTACTTGGAAGTCGCAATTTTCGCCCTTCAGATGCATTGCGCTCGATGCTTCTTGTTGCTGCGCCGCTCGCGCGCGGCAATTTTCGTAATGTATGACGCGATGCGGGAATTGGAGTGCTTTGGCTGAGTTGCGAGCCTCTCCGGGAAATTTATCTCGCTTTGAGGTTGCTGAGCGTTTGAGAATAAGAGAGGCCGAGAGGGATTAGCGCGAGTGATTTAGTTTTCCAGATTTCGTTGGGGGTTTTTACGGTTGGCGACGCTTATTTATTGGGTTACGTATTCGGGAAGTTGAACTTTTGGCGGAAAAATTTATCAGAGGCGAGTGTATTTTGTACTTGTTGTAATTTTATATTATAAAACAAAACTTTTAGGTTCGCTGATAGAGCTTAAATTTTTGGGAACAATTTATCTAAGTCGATAAGATTGTATAATCTCTATACTACGAATTTAAAACGTCGAGTTTTACGCATTTCCTCCTTGTTACACAAAAAATTGAAATTTGAGAGCTTCGGGCTTGTTTTTTTTTACAAATTAAATTAAAATAACGATGATACACTTTACTTTATATCTCTTAAAGAGCTTATGTAAATCGAGATTAAATTTATACAGAATTACAAATACCGATTTTTATTGGATCTAATTCTCATTATCTTTTCGTTTAATAATCTCCGGATTATTCCCGATAATGTGATCCGCGAATTTATCTTCAATTCATCCTGCTAAACAATTCTTAGAATCCCCTTGTACAAGCGGTAACAAAACTCCCGTTAACACTCGAAATTTCTAAAGCCCATTATACGTCACTCGGCAAAGTAGTACATAACAAAAGCTCTTTAACCACAAGAAGAGGCACAATTTGCGCTCCTCGCCAATTGCTACCAACCCACAAAGTGATCCCCGCTCGCGCGAAGGCCCACCTCTGCCAATCCGGAGCGCCACACACAGGCCGGCTCTCGCTCGACGCGTCGGGATAAATAGACAGCGAGTCGGTGTGACATAAGCGCTGGAAGCTCGACTTGCGAAACGGATTTACACGCGTGGGACGGGTATGATAATGCACTGCTTAACGCTCTCTCGACTACTCGGCGTCCCTGATGCCGCCGCAGCCGCCGAGTGCCAGGATAATCGCCGAAGACGATTGCCGGCTTCCTGCTCGCCCCTCCCCCCGCCGACGCGTGATGCACACCGCCGCCCGCATCCGAGAGCTGCAGCAGATCGCGCGGAATGCGCCGCGTTTCAGAAGAAAATCGGATGATGAGCCGCGGCTCTCCTCCGTCGCCGAGAGCGCGGCGCGGATGAAGTTGAAGGTGACGGCAATTGGCGGAGCGAAGTGAAGATTGACGCTGGATTGCCGCCGCCGCCGTCGAGGTACGAATGAGGATCTAGTTTTTCTTGATAAGAAAATTCGATTTTTCAAATGGATTCCGGCTGTTAATTGAATTGAATTAGCTTACGTAAAGCGCAAGATTGATTCAGAAATGGCGTAAAAAAGATTAGAATAAAATTGCATTCGTTTTTTCTTATGAAATCTTAAAATAAAGTTTATTACTTATTTTGTAGCTCAGATTCATAATTATGTCTTGCTTGTATGAAAATGCGCGTAAAAGTGTAGTATAACATTTTCTAATGATCGGTACTGATTAGAATTTACTGAACGTGTAATTTAAAATAACATACTTAATTTAGAATAATTTCCGCGGAAACAAGTGGCTTAAGATACAGTATTAAATTGGTCGTCAAAAAAAAGGAATATTTTATAAAGCGGATTTTATGTTGTCGCTAAAATTACGACCAAAAAAAAGTATCATGTCTTACTAGCTTTCTACTTGTATCGCCCGATTTTTCTGAAACACTTCGTGCATAAGCCAAAACAAAAACTTTGACACGTATCTAAAATTGGAATCAGTCTCCGCTTTTCGAGAAATATTTCGCCCGATAAAGACGAAATAAACCTTTCACATCCAATCTCCGGCAAAAAAAAGACCTCAAAAATCTGGCATTCCGTTACTCAATCCACCGAAATGACACCAGGAAGCCCCCGTTTTCTCGCGCCGAACTCGGAGCGCGCGAAAAAGCCCGTATGGTCGCCCGTACACCGTAAACAGCATCGGCGCAGCCCGGAGCTCTCCGCGCTTCGTAAATAGCAAAATTGCCTGCAGGATGGCATTGGTTACCGGCGGTGTGGGGCTATCGTTAGCGGCTCCCCTCGGGGCAGGCAGGCGCGTGTGCCGCGTCGCGTCACGCGCGATCCGTGTCATCGGCGATTAGCGAATGCGGAACGCTGCCGGCGGCTCTCTCGGTGCCTCGGTGCTGATGCACGGATCTCTCTCTCTCTCCCCTCCCGAAGCGGCGGCGGCGGCGGGATGCGAGGGACTAGTGACCTGCATCTTTTGCTGATCCGCCGGGGGATCGGGAGAGCTCTGGGTGAGAGAGGAGAGCGAGGCGGTTCCGAGTGCCGGGGGAGGGATCGCTCTTGCGTTTTTCAGTGATTGTTAAACGTGAAATTTGAATTTGTTACGTTACGAGGATTTACCGTCTTTTGAATATAATTTTAGCGCACTTGCGGTAATTGCATGGTTGATGAGCTGAACAATTCAATTATGGCTGGAATTTCGTGTTGAACGAGTAATGTGCAACAATTGGAGTCTGCATATTCGTAGGAGCTCTCAATAATGCATAAACTCTCGAGATACGTCCCAGACGCCTTGCAATTAATACTAAATAAACAGCGTTTGCCTTTCAAAATTAAGCAAAACTAATTGACACTGTTCCATTCGGAAAGTGGTGCGCTCGAAAATATTACCTTCAAAGCCGCGGCCAACTAAAATATCATCCATAAAAAGCAAGTGCATAATAACAGACGTAATTGAAACTCGACAATAACGGACGCCGGGAAATTTATAATCTCCGCGAGAGATGATATAAGAACCCCGGGAATACTGCGAATACTAGTAAATGAGACAAAGTAATTAAGATGAATAGATACACAAGCGGACAAATAAGAAGCGGAGGAAGGAAGAGCGCGGATGAGAAAGAGATTTTAGCCTGGAAGCGATATATTCGGCTGCTGACCCATTTAGTCCGTACCGCGAAGCGCAAATGGAGCTTGCGGAGAGAGACGCGGCGCTTCTCTGACGAAGCTGCAGCTTTTCTCTCTTTCTGCCTCTTCTCTTTCTCTCTTTCGCTCTCGGAGCGCGACGCGGAAGGTTTATGCAAAGGCGAATTATCGGAATCGCCCTCCGAGGTGAAGCGGGAAATTTACGACTTTTGAGATACGCAAATAAATAAGCCCAACGCGCTTTCTTCGCTTTGCTCAAAGATCGTTTGTACATTAAAAAACTAGTGCTGCAAAATTTTAAACTTTTCTTTTACTCGACGGTCAACAATTTTCGAAAATCTCTTCACGGACCGCCAGAGAAAACGCAGAAAATCCGAAAAGCCCGAGAACCGAGAGTCTCGAAAGCGAGAGAGGACTCCGCGATAAATCCATCGTCCTCCGTGGCTCTGTACACGCATGTAAATCACTTATCGCTTAGAGCGGCTACTCCGCGCGCTTGCTCGGTATAATTAGGGTAGAGGTAGGCGAGCTCTCTCTCTCTCTCTCTCTCGACTGGCTTAGCGCTTGTGCCGGCGGCAGCAGCAGCAGCAGCAGCGGCAGCAGACGTGTGGCTTTATAACTCGCGAGAGCCGCTGTGCAGCTCTCGCGGAATTAGGCTCTTCCGTTGTTTCTATTACAAAATAGACGGCGTGATATTGCGAAGTAGCCTGTTTTTGATTCGAGTACCCGGTGGCAAGCGTCACCGCGCGCCGCCGCGAGAGAGCCTCTCCTAGAAAACAAGCTCCTCGCTTTTATTCCCCCCAATTGAACGAACGACCTTTGAGTGCAGTTTACTTTGCCCCGTTTTTTGTTAGCCGGAGAGCGAAGGCGTTATTTAGTCGGACGGCGGAACGGAGAAGCGCTGCTCGCGGCGCGCTCGGGAAGTCGTTTTCGCGCGGCTTTTTGCGTATCTGTCTTTTTGTCGGGAGACTCATTTTCGTAAATTTTTGTTCGCGAGTATTGCGAGTGTGAGTTGAGAGTCGTCGGGAATAATTTGCTTTGAAGAATCGTATTCAGTGGCTTTCGGTTTTTTTTTTTTTTCGTGCATTATGTATCGGAATGCATCTGCCGTCGGGAAATAAAATGCAATAGAAAAGAATGTTATTTAAAAGTCATTTTATTATAATGTTTTATAAACATTCAAGCTTATCGAAAATTAAAAAGCTTCTTAAGGTCTAATACTCGTAAGTGAATCCGTTTAGAGTAAGTTGTTTTGAATTAAGATAAAAAGTCATTACTTCTCAATATATCTAAAAGCATAGCGATATTCCCTTGTTTGCATTATTTATATTTTGTTATCGCTCGATAAATATGAAGCGACTGAAAATTAATGTATTTTTCTGTTATAAATGCACGGAGACTAATATTCTTTTAGAATATTGTGCCCACGTAAAATATGCGTGTTTACAATATTTTTGCGTGTCAAGGCGACTTTGCCGCGATAAAACTAAAACCTATAAAAACTTGTCAACGCCGGAGAAAACCACAAACATTACATAACGTGTAATTTAGGAAAAAATTATTGTTCTTTAAGACGTTTTAACGGCGGGTTATCTTATATTGTTTTGCAAAATGAAAACATGAGATGTAAATATTAATAAACTACAAATGAACAATCCTCGTTATTTATTATTATTAGTCTCTTAAAAAGTGACTCAAATGTATTCTAACCGAAGAAAATAAAAGCTTTTGAGTTTATTTATCTTTACTGGAGCCTTTATTTTCCGAGTTGGGCTTTTAAAGATTTTTCGCAGGAAGTAGATAAACATTTTTTCAAAACTTTAGAATTCTTTGTTTGCCAAGATGAATTTCGGAGTTAATGAACAAACTAATATTTCCTAATCTTTTTTAAAACATTTTTTTTTGTGCGAGTTATCGAAAAACAAATTATGACCTGAGTTATATAACGAAACTTAATCTCAGGAACATTCATCATTTCTACAATATATTAGTATAATAATTTAGAAAACGTTAGCTCAAGAATTTTTATTCAATAAAAGAACAATTCGACACTCGACTCTGCCAAATTCTCCAACTCTCGAAACACCACCGTACACTAAACAAAAACTGAAACCTCCCCAGAATCCGCAGCTCCTCGCGTCCGTTGATAAATCCGCTTCCACCCATTCTGTCCGTCCCTCTTTCAGTCACTCAAACTCGGTCCGTCCCTCTCTCTCTTCGGCTTCTGGCGCATGAATGTGCCATTGATGAGTCTGGCCGCTCCTCGGCCAAGAAGCGCGGCGCGCCTCGAGCCTCGAGTGTCCTGGCTCGCGGCGTGTCTGTATATTAATAGTTCGCCGCGCGGCATTTCTAGAATAGAACACGAAGCCGGCCGGAATAGTGTCGGCCGGCCGCCCCGAGTGTGCCGCCGAGAATTCCGCGCCGAATATGCGCAAGAAGCCGGGCCCTACACGTCTAGGGAGTCGGGGAGGCGCTCGGGTGAGAGGTCAATGAATATTCTGGAACGGCTCGGAGCGATCGCGTTCGCGAGTTTTGAGGTGGACTGCTTGTGTGGGAGGTGGATTGAAAGAAAGAATCTACTTATTGTTAATTTGGAGGGATTCTCTTTGCTGATTGAAGCATTAAATTAAATTGTCGAAAAATATTCAGACTAAACTTTAATAAAATTTACCCTCCCTTTCCACAATTAACCCATTCACCTATATTTTGAAAAATCGAAAAAAAAAATCCATAAAAAAATCCTCTTTTTACCGCAAGCTAACTCCTACGCAGCCAACTCACACAAACACCTCAGCCCTGAAATCCCGTTTTCCTCAGGTCGTATACACTTAAGTGGAGCCGGGGGAATCAGCCACGCGTGCAAGGCGGTTCACGCCTCGATGCAGTCGGCGAGTTTCGCGCACGCAATGTCAATGCTGCAGCGGCCGAAAGTCGCAGGGGGGGCGCCTGCTTCCACCTTTTTTTCGGCCTTCGCTAGTTTAATCGCGCGTGCAGGGAGCTTCCGATTGCTTACGCACTGTTTAAGCTCGTACACTTGGCGTGTGTAACGTTCTTAAGTAGCTGCTTTTTTGCTCTCGATTTATGACGTACCATTATGTTAATATTGAGTGAGTTCAAAGCGTTGTATTTTATAATTGGGGGCTACTCGCAAGCCGATAATAAAGTATGATCATTTTACCGAATTGAGTAATTAAAAGTTCAAGTTTGTTTTAAAAATGCTTATCAATTCTATCGCACCAATCGTAACGAAAGACAAAAAAGCTCGCATTTTTCCTCTCCATCGGCTCTCCTGGCCATACAGGCCCCCGAGTGAAACTGCGAGTTTAAAAGGAAAATAAAGAAAAAGCAGGACAGGGAAACACAGCTCCGAAAAGCGGCGACCGTCCATAAATTACTCCCCCCCTCCCCCCACCACCGTCCTTTTTGCGAGAGCGACTCCTTGCACCTCTCGCATTTGTCACGCTTCGATCGCAGCCTGCTCTCCCTCCCCGCGTTCGAGGGGCCGAAAAATAACGTCACACTCGACGGCCCTCTATCGATATTTTGTTGTGACTTATATTTCCCCATAATGGCGTTAGAGTGTTTTGCGAGAGGTCTTATATAGCGAGCGTCGCCTTATTTCACCCGGCAGCGTTCTCCTTTCTCTCCGCTTCTTCTTCGGAGGCGATAGTCTCGGCCCGTTTTCTTTTTTCTTCGGCGAGATGGCAAATATATCGCGGGCTTATATCGATGAGTCGAATTTCGCAGAGGGTTTACGAGCGGACGAACTTTGCGGAGGTTGGCGACTGTTTATAGCTTGGATGTATTGCTGTATTCAATATTGCTGGGTAATTATTCATGTTTCCATTAAAGCTGGTGAAATATTAGCGGTTTTATATAAAAAGCTCATTTTAGGATTCTTTTATTTAAAGATCCCTACATGCCTTTTTAACTTGGCAATTAATTTCGTACCCCCGACAAAAATTATCTCCGTATTGAATAAAGTTAACAAATGACCGAGAAGCGCATTCGAATCAGAAATCGGAACCCAGTTGGCACATAAATGTACACACGAGCAGGTCAGTAACGGCGCTCAGAAATTGAGTAAACTTGCAGAAATTGAGACAATACCGAACAAAAGGTTGCGGCCTGACGTCTCGAGGTGACACACCTTGGCCGATAGTTTCGATGCCTGTTTCAACGTTGTCGATCGTTTCTGTCCATTGCACTTTCTTTACAAGTCCACATAAGTTCGTGACAGCATTGTACCCTGTATCCCCGTTTTGAACTATATTTTGTCGAAGCTCCGGTATTGATAATACAAAACTTTCTAACCAAGTCGAACGTGTCCGAATCTTTTTCTCTCGCGATAAGCTTCAAAGGTAGACGAAAATGATTTCATTTTTCTGGTTGCAGAAAGTATGCAACCAGTCGTTCTCAAAATACAAAGAATTCACGAGCAGTTGGAAGGAAAGAAGGAAGTTTCGCAATAACTTATATTTACACTTGCATGGCGACTAAGAAATATTAATAGGAGAATAGCCAGTTCGCAGTACAATAATAGTCGCGGCGCATTTATCAATAAATTCTGGATATCTCGAGCGTCTGAAAACGGAAACGCCGTATATACCAGGCAGCGACACGTGAATTTAGCGTTTCTTGCGACAAAGCCGTCGTAAATTCTATAGTCTGAATCTCTGTATAATGCACATGATGCATTAACTTCCAAGTGCGGCTCGATACATCGAGGCTCTCTCTCTCTCTCACACTCGCCACTAATGATCCTGCAAGATCGAGTACAATAAGTCTGCCGAGTTCGAGCCCGACGACGATCATCCGCTGACGTGCCCTCTGTTTAATTGTATCCTTTTCAATATCATATGTGCTTTCTCGTAAATGAGGGCCGCTTATTTGTTCTTCCTTCCATTCTCTGCGGGTAATCGCACGCATTCAGATTTTCTTTTTATTAATGTGAATTTTTTACCTAATTCTAAGGAAAAGTTGAGGAACATCAAAATTTGGCCCACCTCAACAAATATTACCGCATCGGGATTCTACTTCTACTCCGACAATAGGCAGTAATTTCGCTTGCGAGTGCATTGTTAAACAGCCCCCGATGCATTCTCGGCTCCTTCGTAGATTCGAGATTTTCTCCGCGCGCCAAAGGAAAAAGTCACAATGCCCTCATTAGAGATCGATCCTCAAAAGAATAACCACACGCACTCCTCCATTCATTAATATAGACACACATCACTCGTCCCTCTTTCCGCGCCGCACTAATCCTCTCTCCCCCCGCAAGCAGTATCGAGCCTCTCCTCTCTTAATAATAACAGAAAGCGACGACGCGCGGATATGTAATAATGACGGCTAGGATTTTGTGCGCGGCAATCGAGGCGTGCGAGAGCCTCACGTGAAGTGGGGATCGAGGGTCCCCCCGCGCGCCAAAGACATCGTGTACGCGCGCGCACGCCGCGCTGCTCGACCGATTGTAATTATTTTCGACGTGCAGCGAGTGTTACTGGACCGCGAGAGAGTGCCGATCGACGATGATGGTTCCTGTCTCTCTCTCTCTCTGTCTCTCTCTCTCGGTGCTTCTTTTCAGAGGGCTTTGCGCGGAGGCTCGCGGCTTTTTTATAATTGTCGCGGGAGCGATAGTTTTATTGTATATTGTAGAGGCTGGGTTTTTAATTGAGAGTCACATATTGTAGGATTTTTCCTTTTGATCATCATGTTGAATAATCATTTTTTTTTAATAAAGTATTATGGGGTTGTATAAAAATAAATTGAACTTTTAAAATTATCTATATACAATTATAAGTATCATAAAATATGCAAGATTTTATTGCATTAATTTGATGTTTGATTTACAGCAGACAATATCTGTTTCTGAAACTGATATACATATGAATAAGAATCTATCATTAGAGATCTTGCTTATATTTATAACTTGTGAATACAAATTCTCATGAATATTAATGACAGATCTATAATAAGCCAATTTCCAATTAATAGAAGCATAAACGTATATTTTATAGGATAATTATAATTTTATAATTTTAATTGCGTTCAAAAAGAACCAACATTTAAAAAAATATCTCTTCATCAATAAACACCTCTCCCTCGCACTCGGAAAAATCTTAGACTTTAATATCCGACTAATTGTCCACCCCTTCACCCTCAGCAAGGAGTATCCATCTCTCTTGACGCATTGTTGCGCCGAGCAGACAACTGTTGACTTTATTCCCGCGGATTAGGCGTCGTTTTGTTTCGGACAATGCCGTCGAGCTTTTATTCCGAGGCGGAGCGGTGTGATTCGCAGCTTTTTGTCAGCTGCCCGGGCCTGCCGCCGCTCCTCCTCCGGGGCAGAAAAAGTACGGGGCAATAATGAGCCGCGCGAAACCGAGGTGTCGTTTCGTCGAGCGAGCTTTTCTTTTTCCCCTCCTCTCGCGGCTATTGCGGTGATTAAGTTTGTTGGGGATTCTTAATTAATTATTAAGACACTCTTCGAAGATTTTTAAAACATATCCAGAAATAAGTTGAATTTCGTAAACCCTTATTGTTAAATTTCCCAAAAAATCGAGCCTATTTACATCAATATTCCGATTTAACAACTCCCTCATCCGCTCCTAATCAGCGCACTTACTCGAGGCATCGCGTAACCCTGAGTTGGCAAATACGCGCCGGGGTTCCGTTCAAAAAATCCCGGGGAATTAAAAGCAGAGATACAGAGAAAGAGGAAAAGCTTTAAATTCAGGGTGCCGCTTTGATTGATCGCGTTAATAAGAAAGTTTTCTCTCTTGCCTTATCTCTCGAGGCGCCAAGAGTGTAGCGGCCCCATTATCAATTAATACGCGCGCGCTTATTGATCGCCGATGATTGATGGCTCGAGTGTCTCCTTCTCTCTTTGCACTGATTCATTCCCGCTTTGCTCGGACGCGTATCTGTTAAAATTTACTTGAATCTCAGTTTGTGCTTGATACTGCGAATTTTTATCTGCGAGCTAATAAATAAATAAAAGAACAAATTATTTTAAAAAACTGATAAAAATCATATTTTCTCTAACACTTTCCTATATTTGTTTTGCAGGTAAGAGAATATATTGATCAGCGAGTTAACAAATGCTTTTTATTGCCGATCCACCGGTAAGTTTTTAAACGCTCGCTAAACAAGCACACTTCGCCTGTATAAAACAGCGTCGAAGCGTGATTGATCAATTCCGCGTGGTTATACGCGAGCTCGTTCCCTGAATAATTTACTCGGCTCGCGCCTCCGCGTGCAGAAGCATTCGAAAAGGGAGCAAAAAAGCGAAGCGACGCGACTGTAAGAATCAAAATTGCCGGTAATAATAGCCATCGGCTTACTTTTTTTTTCCCCACCTGAATCGCGAGCGCGGCGGCTCTCCACGTGCTTACGTTCTTTGACCTTTCGCCGATTGCCGCGAGCTTCTTCTATAATCCAATCTATAGTCCCGCCGTTTGCGCGGAAAGAGGCGTCGCCATTGTTTAAAACCGCCCTGCGAGTGACGCGCACATTCGAAGCCGCCGAGGGGGAAATAATTGCGCGGGAATAATAAGTTGATATTGTTTTCTTTCAGACGTTTAATGCAAATTTAACGAAGAGCTGGAAGATATCGGATTAAAAAGGGCGGTGGTGCGGGACGGCCGTTACGAAATAAATGAAATCGCTTTAGAGCGCCTTTAAGTAGACACGCGCTTGTCTATAATTGGCCAGAAGCTGATCCGCCGTTAAACTCGCAGACAATAAACGGAGATGCTCCCTGTTCCGCGGCACCTATTATATTATCTTCCCAAGTTCTTACGCTCGCTGATTCCATTCTGGCTTTAGCTTCTTTGGAATTGTCTTTTCTTTTTAGTACTTTTTATGCATGTATAATTTTCTGAGTAAATAATTTATTTAAGTTAATTCGAATTTAGAAATGTAAAAAGGAAGAAAACTTTAAATTTGTTGTAGATTTTGATGTAATTAAATCGCGCAGTTTAGCAAAGTGTCACAAGTAATTGAGAGATAAAAACATCCGGAAACTACTACTTTTACATTAGAAAGTTAAAGCTACAATCATAAGCAACGCGAGATTTTACGAATGCTAATATCTAAATAAACTCGAGTGCTTTTCGTTTCCTGAAACAAGATGAAAAAAAAACAGATGCTGGACTAAATTATTTTTTTAAGGAAATATACCGCGCAATGCCGTTGCATGTTGCATCATTCCGCACAATTATTTCCGCTATCTAAAAGTACACAAAAATATTCTTGTGCAGTTATCTTCGGATGTAATCTGGAGCAGAGCGTTTAAAATAAATTAAGACAGGTTGCCAGACGCCATTTATTTGTTCGCTTTTGCAACTCTGTAATTCATTTATTTCGATTCGAACATTTTTTGAAGCGCTGATTTATGCCTATAAAAGCAGCGTTTCCTCCCTGATAGATGTCGAAAGCATTCTTAGCGCAGTTCAATTGAAAAATATAATGCTACAGTGTCTTATTCTTTTTTCTGCTTTATCACTACTCCTTCAAAACCATATAAATATTACATAAAGTTATAAAAATTTTAATTAAAATAACCTACAACTATTAATTTGAATGGAAATTTTTAATTTACTTTTTTAATTTAACTTTATTTATAGTCTGTAAATTATGGATAAATTTTATTTCTACGATTCAATCACATCATATCTTCAATAAATTCTTCTAGAAAGTGCATCGACATAAGATGTTAAACTTTAACTTTCATTTTATATTTATACATTAAACATTTTTGCTCATGCGACTACTTTTGCACCAAATAAATCTACTTAATTCTAAATACCACAAGTCTACAAATTTATATTAAAAAATGTTTTAAAATAAAATAGTTTAATGATTTGCAGACTTTTGTTCATATCAGTACCAAATATCTATAGAGGTTTAGGCCTTTAATTTTTCAATAAGAACTTAATAAGTTGATTACATACATGATTTATCTCTCATCAAGCCCTTAAAGCTCAATTAATTGCCGCTGCAAGAAACCGCTACAACTTTGATAACAGCCAAAAGCCACCCGGTAAATATTGAAGAAGCGTCCTAACTACCAAAATGAAAAGTCTCTATCAAATTGACACCCGATTCCTCTTCTTACATAAATAAGTCCTTTCCCCGAAGGAAAAAAGCCGGCGGCAAGAAGCGCGGCAGCCCGCAATCATTCATTAACACCGACTTCTCGATATCAATCCGCACTTAATTGAACCTCAGCTTTCGCTCGCGGAGCTTTCAAGCTCGATTCCGTTTTGTCAATCAGAGAGAGAGCGAGTCGATCGGCCCTCTCTCTCTCTCTCTCCTCGAAAAGGGCGCCTCTCGGAAGTGCGCCGCCTGAAGTCGCTCTAAAATTTAGCTCCGTCCATTTAAGGCCCGACCCTTTTACCGGCCGCAAACACCAGATGCATTATTTATTGCGCTGAAAGCGCAAAAGAGTTGAGAGGCTGCGAAAAGTGGAAGAAACGGGGAGGAGGGAGGGAGGGGTGGGAGGGACTAAGTGCCACTTACGCTCCTTCGAGCGAGTGGCATTGACTTGCTTCGATTTTTTTGCCAACGGAGCCAACTCTTTTTCTTCGTGGAGCGCGGTTATTCCAGTTCGCTAAAGACCGATGAGTTATTTACGTGGGTGGCCGATCTTCTGTTTAGAAGCCCTCGATGTGTTTGCCGCGGTTAATTCTTTAACGCACTGCGTTTACACTGACGTCGGGCAACGGTTATTGGGCAAATATGCTTGCTGTTTATCGCGATTTTTATGATACTCGAATATCATATGTTATGGATATTAATAAAATAATAATATGGGAATTTAATATTAATAAAAAGGCTTACCTTATTTGTAATTTGTTGTGATCAGCCAGTCATCTTGTTATCTCTTAGAAATGTTTTACTTTTTCATTATCAGTTATATTTTTTACGTAATGCATCATTTTTTTACATAACTTTTTCCACCTGAAAATAAAGAATAAAGATTATGAAAATTAATTTATCTACCTTTTAATCGCACTTTTCGTAATAAAATCGTAAGCGTAATAATTTTCAGAAGTATTCGATTTACGCGAGACGGGAAAACAACATCGTCTCATTACACTAAAGACTTAATTGTTTTTCCCCAAACGAGCGCGCCAGAAAACTTAAAGCGCTCTCGGCTCGAACCAGCAAAACAACTTGTCGGACTCGCTTCCCCCGAGAAGGGGGAAAGCAGCAGCAGAAAAATGAGAAATACGTCCTCATCAGTTTCGCAGCCTCGCAAATTCTCGGCGCGCTAATTACTAAAGCTAAAAGACGCGCGACTCGGCTCTGCAAAACGGGGAACGAAGAGGACGGGAAGAGTGGAGGAAGAACGAGAGAGACACAATAAATTAAACGTCGGCGAGACTTTCGATAAAATAACGAACGAACGAACGAAATAAGTATTACAGAAAAATTACACGTAAGTAAATAACAAAAGAAGTTTGAAAAACTGAACAAAAAAAAATCGAAAAGAAAAGGAGGTACAAGGGAAAGCGCAGGAGAACGAGAGCGGAGGAGCGCCAGAGCAAAGTGAATCGAATAAACATCTGACTGCCTCGTAAGGGAAGGGAAAGGCGGGCTCGCGCGCGAAAACGATAAGGGCTCCGCGAAGGAAGAGGAGAGGCAGAGAGAGAGAGAGAAGGAGCGGCGCGGCGCTCATTCCCGTTTTCTCACCCTCGGCCGGCGGGCTTCTTCCTGATTTATGTTAATGTTTTTGTCTCTCGGCGAAATACACCAAAAAGCGATCCGATTTCGCAGGGGAGCGCGGCCCGCTCTCCTTTGAGCGCGACACTCGGATTAACTTAACTGCTTTAAGACGGCAATAAAGGTCGGGACGATTTAACTCGTTCGCCGCCGCCTTCGGCAATCGGAAAGTCTCTCTCTCTCTCTCTCTGCGTGTGTGGAAAGAGCGGGGGAGAAAGTTGCTTTACGTTCGGCTACCGATTCGAGAGCGAAATAGGCGAAGCTGCAGGAAAGTTTCGTACTTCGGCGCGGAATTGATGCGGCTCGATTGTTGCGCAACAAATATTTCGTACAGTTCGATTCCTTCGTGCAGTATAAAATTAATAGTTTTGTAGCTCGGGGTAAATAAGCCACTTACAACTAATGCATTTCAAATTGCATCGTCCACGAACCTCCCCCCCGAAAAACAATAAATTGGCAAGTCTCGCCAAAACATCCACCTCGAAAAAAAAAAAAAAGGAAGCGGAGACACCCAGGCGGAACGCGAGCCTCAGACCCGAAGGCCGTAATAGGGAAAGTTCGGCGCGGGGTAGGCGTCAATCAATCCGTCTCGCGAGCGCGGCGTTACCCCTTTCGCCTTCTGCTTTCTTGCCTTTCTTCCCCCGCGAGCCGACCTTCTTTCGCCCCGGGCGAACTTTGCCGCACAATGCGCTGAATCGAGCGGTAGAATTAGTGTTTGGGAGCTGGATTTTTGGCGATGATTAGAGTGGGTTCGGTGTTGTATTTTTTTAATGCGATTATCAAAACTTTTTGTTGATTAAATCATTTCGTTCGTTTAAATTATACAATCAAGTTTGAACATCCAGTTGGGAAATTCGATTTCGTTTCTAAAATTATAGCAATAAAGTAACGCGTGAATTCCTATTTACTAAAATATGATAATGAAGCAAAAGCTAACTGTCACTTCTTATTAGCACCAACTAAGAACTAAGCAAAATTTCTTTCGGGGGTACTTATCGATCGCGCTTTCATTAATTAAACTTGTACTTTCGCGAAAAAGCCAGTAGCAAAGAGCGCCACTAAAGCCGGCTTACATTTTAAAGTGCAATTAAAAACACCGCATACATATTCCTGCCTCCAAATTTCATTACTAAATTCTCTTACCCGTCACTTTTCATTATGTACCAGCCGAATCCAAATAAAATCTCACTCCACTCCCGAAACGATCAAACATCCCGCGAGCGGCCGCATTACAGCGACTCCGCAAAAAGCAACGATCCCAATTAAGCAATCGACACAGGCGGAATGCGCCGATCTCCTCTTCGGCGAAGCACGCGAAGCCCTCGGAGCGTAACGCGCGTAAAAACCGTCCCCTCCGCACTTTCGCACTTGACCGGCTTTTGCGCCGCGCGGAAGCGCTTCTCTATCGGGCGCAGGACGCGCCGCGCGTCGAGTAGGGGAGGGCCCCTGAGTGAGACGTAAATAGTTGCCGCGCTCGGCTGTATTATGGATTTATTTGGGTTTATTGAGTGCTCTCGCTGATCGCGGGGAGAGAGCTTTAAGGAGCGCGGCGTTTCTGGGTCGACGCCGGCGGAAGAAAAAGTTGGATTAGAATTGATCTGTTTGCGAGTGCAGAGTTTTAAAAGACAGTTTAAGTAGAAACAGAAATGCATATTCATTTTCATTAATGCACAAGTTAGTTTCAAAAATTTTTAATTTCACGATAAAGTTGAGCAGCTCGAAAGTACGTAAAGAGGAATTCTCCGAGCGGCAAGACAATCAGCCATTTGCCATAACAACAATCGCCCTTAAAACCATTACTTGAAAAAACAAACTTTATCCCTCCACAATAGGCACTCCATTAAACTTCAAATCAACCTCGCAACTCGCCGGTCAGGAGTTAACCGTTAAATAAATACAATCGAACAATCCCGAGGGAGTTTATATCCGGTCGGAGAAGGCGGTTAAAAAAAAAATAAGCAGAGAGCGCAAAAAGAAGGAAGCAAGCGAAAAAGGGGGAGCGGCGAAGTTCTTAATAACGGCGATTCCTTGGCTCTTCACCTCGCAGCTCTGAATAACTGAGGGGGGTGAGGGGGGGGGGAGCTCCTTACTCGCCTAATGCCTGTTTCAAGTTCGATAAGTAGCCCGCCGAACTCCCAGCGACTCGAATCAATCGCGCTGCTGCCGAGAAAATTCTCGAGTGCCAGGAAAAGGAGGAGGGAGGGATCGATGTGCATATGTAAGGAGGCGAGGCGGGCTTTTGCCTATTTAGATCGCACTTCGCTCCAAGAACTTTATTACTCTTCGAGCTCCTTCTTTCTCTTATTTTTTTTTATTGCTATTGTCTTTTTTTTTTAATTAATTCGCGGAAAGTGCTTTAAAGAAAAGCAGTTTTACTCTCAGATTTTGTGCAATTAAAAGCTTGATATTATTTGAAAAACAGCCAGTACTTGAAATGGAGTCAGTTTTAGCTAAAATTAATGCCTAAATTGAACAAAAACTAGATAATTTTAAAAGATAAAATATCATTGAAATAAAATATTCATTTTTTAATTATTTAATAAAAACATAGGAATCTGATCATTAAGCTAGCGTAGCCACTCTTTGTACCTCCTGGCGTTAAAAAGATATCGATACGAGATTAATGGCATAATTTGTTGCTAATTTGTTGCTTCAAAGGTGCAACCATCAATTTTCAAAACCCATCATAATAGGTCAGGAGGTACAGAGTGTGTTAAGTTAGCGTATCCATTGTTTCTCCGCGGGAACGGCCGGAGCAACAAAACCGGGTACGGCGTAACAAATTAGCAACAAATTAGCAGCAAAATATGCCACTGGTTTTATAAACAAATATTATTAGAGCCGGAGTTATAGAGGTGGCTATGTTAGCTTAGTTCTAAGCTAGCACGAGCTACGTTTCTGGGAATCAGCTGGAGCAACAAAATAAAAACCAACTGGCTTTTCGAGCAACAAATTAGCAACAAAATGTGTCACCAGTCTCGTATTGATATCTTTATAAGATCAGGAGATGCAGAATGTAGGTTACGCTAGCTTAATATTAAATTAGCGTATCCATTGTTTCTCGAGAACGGTTGGAGTAACAAAATCGGGTACAAATTAGCAACGAAATTTTGTATATGGTTTGACCATGGGCTTATGAAGTGGCTACGCTAGCTTAATATACTTAAGGCTCTGTCATTTTTAACTAGAAAACTGGCTTAAAACTAGCTAAAATCTTAATGACTCTACCAGGGTATCTTCCACAAAATAATCAACAGCAAACTGCGACCAAAAGCAACTACCCCGACCCTCTCACCTGGCCAATAAATATGTAGCTCATCCCTTTATTCAGGCTTCGGGCGATACGGCCGGCTGTTTATTGTTTTCTCGCACGACAGAGAGGGCCGGCGCAGAGGACTCGTGCATTTAAAGTGGGCGACCGGCCGCCAGGGAGTTTTCGCCCGGCCCGGGGATTACCTTATCTGCCGACCCTCACGCTCATCCCGTTCCACGCCCGACCTGAGCCCTAAGATTTCCCGTGACCGCTCGACGTCGCTGATGGAGAAGTATGAATTTTTAGAGGTGGCTCGGTGCGCCGGGGATGGGTACTTTTTTTCACGAGAAAGAGTCGTATTTTAAGTTAGAGTTATTACGTTTAAAATGATATTGTTGCAGTAAAAATTCCTGCGTTATAATAGTTATCAATGGAAGCGAGAATAACAACAGTGGAATCGTTTACGGATCCTCTGCAATTGCATCCTTTCAAAACGATCCCATGGAACGGCCGCGAAATAAAACTCCCCCGTCACCGGTTCATCAAACTCGAACGAAAGCGTATACAACCGCGTAAATCATGGAAATTTCGCGCGCTAGTCCGAATGAATTAGCCATATCTCATTACTTTATAACCGGGGCGCGTATATATTTGTCAAATATCTCGCGTGCGGCTCTCTCTCCTGCCGGGGCTGCTTTTATTATGGCCCGTCACTCGATAAATATTTGACGGGGAGCATCGCGGACGTCGGCCGCGGCCCTTATTAATTGGGAATTATTGTTTCACTAATTGCAATATAAATGTTGAAATGTTCAATTAATTAAAACGGACCGGCCGGCTATTTACGCGAGAGGAGAGAGCCCCGTCGATGATCGGGACGCGCGATTTTGCCGCGGGAAAAAGAAGGGGTGCATTGTGCGTAAGCGGCTGGGCGAATCGAGCTGACGTTTGTGACATCGCGATGATGCTACTTTCGTGACGCTGTTTCGGTCGAAATCAATTTGCGGAAAATCAGGTTTTATTGCATTTCCGAGCATTTATTTATACTTTTTAAATCTGTCGTATTTATTGGAATTAATTTTGAATATAAATCTTATTATTTTTGTCAATAGATAGCACAAATAATTAATTGAATTACGTTTTTAATCGATTGTTTAGATAATTTAACGAGTGTTTTTTTTTTAAATAAAATTATGTACTTGAACCTTTATTTGCGAGACGTTTCATTATTCACAATTAAAATTTTATCTTTCCGTTATCTTTCCATTATGTGTCTAACATTTCCATAAATAAAACATTCGTAAACACTTTGCGTTATAAATAAATAAAGGTCTGTTTATATCGCATTCATATTTATATTTTAGATTAATATTTTCTTGTCTACAACAATCTCGTTTCATTTATTTCAATTATCCACAGACTCGTTGCCGGGATTATTCATTCCAAAAAAATGTGCCACATCTTAACTCATTAAAATGCTATTAATCCCGCAACTTTTTCTTCTTTATCTCCAAATCTCGAAAACTTAAAATTCCATCTATCTTATCTACATTCCAAACAGGTAATTAGCATAATCCAACTAATTACCACTGCGAGTCCCATCGGTCCAATCTTACCCGCCGCATCTCTCCAAATCAGCAAAAGGCAGCAGTCGCTTTTTATTGTTGCCGGTGCAGTTTTGTTTATATTTGCCCGCGCTGAAAAATCGCCGTCTCCGGTGCTCGTATATTAATAGAGCTGCGTTCGGTGTAAATTCAGAGTGAGTCACGTGTGCGCCGCTAACCGCAATTAGCCTCGCGCACCGCCGAGAGCGAGAGTAAAAGTGGAATGAGATAAGGCACGACCACTTACCGGCCCCGCAGCGCTTACTTGTGTTTCCGCGTTCGCCGCGCGCTGCCTCTCTCTCTCTCTCTCTCTCTCTAACTCTCCGAGCGTTATAATTATCAATAATGCGTCAACTCTAATCTGCTCCTCACTGAGATATACGTTGCCTGTGGTGTCTCGTTTTTTGCTTTAGTGAGACTTTTTTCAAATTGGGAATTCGGTGCTTTTTCGGGGAGAGGGGGGGGGGCTTCCTGTTTGGTGTGTGCATTTTGTTTAATTGTTTAGCTTTTTAATGTGATATGAGGAATCAATTCTAGATAATTATAACAACGGCATTCGAGTAAACATAATTATCTCGGCGATAACAACCTTAATTATGATGGTTATGAAACTAACAATGAGAATGGGAATAATTTAATGTAATAAACACATTAATTTGGAATCTTACGATTAACAAAAAATTGTTTCAAACGACCGAATGGTTTAAGGAATATAAACTGCAATAAAATCTAAAGCAAACTTCACGGTACAGAATTATTGAAGTGGAAACAAGAAATTACGTACAAGTATTTTACTAAAAATCGACCATAAGATTAATGAAAGTAATTTTCTAGCTAGTAACCACCTAATTGTTGAAAACAGTTAGTAAATAGCTTGAAATGGGGCCAAATTCGTTTAAAAATGTACACCACGAATACAGTTGCCGCAAAAAGTTCTACGAAACTACTTCACAAGAAAAAAAAAGACCAGAATAAATTCGCGTCGCGCCTTAATACTTTTACTGCGCTTACTTAAACACAAACAAATTTATCACCATCAAAAGCGGCGCGCGCGACAGATAAAGTCGTTAGCGCGGGCAAAAATATGCGATCGCTTTAACGAAGCGTGCGCGCGCGGCGAAGATCATGAAGTGTTAAAAACTCCGTTGCCCCTCCCGCCCCTCGCGCGAATTTAACGGCGCTCGAATAAACATCTGCCGAAAGCCCGAGTAGAAGTTCAGCCGCGGGAAGGGAAAAGCCGGGGGAGAGAGAGAGAGAGAGGAAAAAAAATAATACGGAATCGGCGCGTGCGGCGCAAACGAGCGTCGTAAAGCCTGTTTATGTTGGCGGCTGATGAGATTTCAACGAGGTCAAGAAACAAACGGAATTTACGCGGGCATAAATGAATCCCCCGCCGGCTTTCGGGAAAAAGGGAAAACTGGAGAGTAAGAGAGAGAGAGGCAAAGAGCGCGAGAGCTTAAATGCTATTAGCTTTTCCTCGTGGTATTTGAGTGGCTTCGTTGTTTCTGAATATGGCCGTTAATTTTATGGATTCTTCCGGTGTTTAGGGTTTCGTGTAAAAATTAGTAGAAGCGTTTTTTCACCTTTTCCTCGAGACGCTTTTTACCAAAATTGTAACAAATATCTTTAGCTTTTGTAGCGCCCAACTGCAAACATAGAAAAAGATCGTGCCTGAAAAGCGCAAGATATCGGCGACGTGCGCCTTTATCGGGACGCCGCCTCTCCCCCCATCAGTTTACATACGTAAACGTTGTTGCGCGCATATACGCGCGCATATACGAAGTCTCGTGTGCCGAAGGGGGTTGAACATCGCTCGAAAATTGCAGGGCAAATAATCGATACGTCCGTTTCGTGTAGCGACGACTATTTCGAGGGAATGTACACGCTTCCGGCCTGCCTTAGCAGTTCCGCGCAACTTCGCCCCGGGTGTTTTGTTGATTTAGCGATGGAAAATTGGGCTTTATCTCGCTTTTCGAGAAGTTATATAGTTCGCGGAGGAATTGGTTCGTTTTCTTGTATTATTAGATAATTTTGTTTTAGCGCCGAGTGGGACCGAAATGTGTAAACTAATTTGTTATTTCGAATAATTTATTTAGTAATTTACAACCGCGTGGCATTAAATGAGTTTCGTTTTGAGCAGAGGTTGATTGCGTCATAAATTCATTGCAGTCGCAACTTTTTTTTTCTTTTAAAACAGGAAATAACTTTTGACCGATAAGATTAGCTTTGCTGCTTGAGTCAAACAAACAAAAAAAAAAAAAAGAGAAGGATCTCTTTTCAGTATATGAATCAGCATTTCATAAACTTCCAAGTCTCTATAAATATATTCTACATTACGAAACTAAATAAAACTTTTATATTCTTTTAAAATTCTTTATCGCGTCGAATAAAAAAAATTAATAACGGCATATACTTTCGTTACATCTACACTTTGCAGTCGCGTGATTATTTTACTGTCACTTTTATCAAAAATAACTCCAAAGTGAAGCACAGTTTTCGGACGAAATGACCAGTAATCATTTCTAGCTAAACTGATATATATATATAATTTTGCAATTGCTCGCAACACGCAAAAGACCTCAAACAAGGCGACAAAAGAGCCCGGGCCATCAATTTCCCGGCCTTAAAACTCTTCGGCAAGCAGCTACAAAGCCTACAAGGAAAAGCAATAATCGCAGAAAAGGCAAAACTGCACACACCGCGCGGCTCGTTTGCTTTATAGCAAAGCCGGCGGAGAGAGAGAGAGAGAGAGCGTTTTTGTCTCTCTCCTCGAAAAGCGACGTGCACACGCGCGCGTAATATATTGTCCCAGTGCGCCGCGCGCGCGCATCGGGTATAATTTTACTCCGGGGCAACAAAGGAGAGCGCGCGCGTGTAACAAGACGACGCGCGCGCGAGAGGCGCCTGCACAACGTCTCTTACGGTTAAGTAGAGCGTTGCCGTTGCACCGCGGACCCTCTCGACGGTGGACGAACGCGGACGAGACGCGGAGAGCGAGTAAGCAAGGCTTTTCTTTTTTCGGAAAACTATCGAGGGCGACGGAAATTTTGAGCTTTTTAGTGGGGCGCTTATGAATTTCGTAAAGTACGAGAGCTTACTTTCTAGGAAGCGATTGATCGAACGGCAAATTATTGTATCGACACCAGGGCTTTAAAATTTACTGCGTCAGCCTGAGTGCATTCAATATGCTTCGGGTGGTTACGTCGGGTATCCTGTTCTGCGTGACATAATATTTCAGTGAGATCACTTCTGAGACCGTATCAATTTATGAAAATCAAAATTAATTTAAAAATAAAATTAGGTTACATATACGACCGTCGCGCAATCGAAAAGAAGATTTGCAAAACCCCAAGTACAGTCCTCTCTTCCCTAAATACATAGATTGCGCCAACGACCATTGAAACTTTCCAACCCACGCCGTAATTTATTACCTCCATTACCACTCGATCGGCAAATCTAGTCCACGCGCTCTGCAATCGTCATCGGCAATCTCGTTCGCGGAAAGCAGCAGCAGCCGCCGCAGCCGCAATGGAAAGGAAGAAACGTTCACCGCTCGCCGACGCCGTCATCATCGGCGCGATCATCGTCGGCCTCTCCACACGCATGTCGCAATCTTTCCGGGAACGAAGCCCCGCTGGATAAATAAACAAAGGGCCCCGCGTCGAGGTGGGCGGACGGGGGGAAAGCAAAAAAGTGAACGGCGATGTGCGAAAAGCGCCGCGCGCGGTGAACGGTACATACACGCAGGATGTCGGAGATGATAATCTCGAGTTTCGATCTGCGCATGCGCCCGGCTGCTGCTGCTGCCGCTGCTCGATTGCGCCGCGGTGATTGTAACGTGTAACAATTTGTTGCTCTTTCGGATTAATTGAAGCCGAGCGGCGAGTCCGGGGCTTTTTTATCTAGCCGGGTTTTTTTTTTTTTTTTATTTTATCCCCGGCTAAATTACACGCTTTCGTATCCGCAATAAGCAAGTAATGTATGTGCGCCCGATGCGAGACAATTTGTTGCTGTTTTAAACTATTTTAATTAAAATTTATGGGAGAAAGCCGTCGGGGGTTTCCGTTTTTCTCGAGCCAGACAACAAAATTTTGCTGTCGCCGCTGACCATTTTTTCTATATGCTGGCCGGGAGATGCATTAAAAATGACGTAAAATGTGCTCGAGCGCTATAAATTTTTCCGGTGCATTAAAATGTGTGTAATAAGATTAAAGCGTACTTAGTAGTGGCTCGGGGCGGAGTATTTCATTTGCGACATAAAACGAACTTTTGAGTTAGTTAAAAATTTTATGTCACAACTTAATTATGGATGCAGATCGAAAAATACTATAAATTTAGGCATTTTTATGTCGTGTGCTTCGAATAACGAGGAATAAAATTTCGAAAAAGTCCGAACTCGTAGAAACCCAAAGTAATATATAATAATGTTGTCGATGTATCGATTTGACAAAATTCCTGCCTACTTTATACGGCCGTAAAATTCAGAACCACTCGAAATTAAACCGATTTTTGCCTCGCCTTTATGATAGAAAGTTTTTATCCAAAAGCAAGCATCAAATGTATATCGAGGCGGCTTTCGAGCCCATACCTCTCTCAAACCTGGACAACAGACCTTGCATTAGCGCCGCTTTTGCAATAGCCGATTAACGAGCGTCTCTCTAAACAGCGGCAGAAGTAGGAAAACCGCTGGAAGATTAATATGCATTTTAAGGCAGAGTATTAATCTTCTGCTTTTCGTTTAATTAAAACGGTATCAAGTGAAACTAGAAACTACAAATTTTTATTCCTATCCGCGAAATTACACGCTTGCCGGCGACTCTATCACGCGTTTCACTGCGCACTAAAAGGCATTTTTGCGTCCCGTTCGAGTCGCTTTAAATTGTATCTGCCAAAGAGAAAACTCGTTTTTCCTATACAATATTGGAAGAGGTTTTCTCTATGTTTCAATTATTTGTCGTTCAATAATGAAGAGAATAAAATAAGCAACGTTCGATCGCAAGCGGATAAGAATTTAGAATATACTACGTTTTAATTTTTCAAGTCATTGAACTGCACTAAATTGCTGGTTAGAATAAAATGTCACACAATTAACTTGAACATTTTTTTTGTAGCTTTTTTTTAGTTAAACTACATTTATCTACCGCACATTCTAATTAACTATAAGATTTTTTTTTATAAATAATAAGCAGAACTTACACAGTTAAATAATTATGGCTGTAGAAAAGTATTAATAGCTTCTTATCAGAGTACATTGAATTCCTCTGAATTTCGTAAAAATAACTTCGGCTGCAAAACGCTCAAAATTTACAATACAAGTCTCAATAACGCCAACCAAACCCACTCCTTTTCCATTACTATAGAAATCCGGAAAAATCTGCAGCCTCGAGTCTGCGGTCTTCCGCCGAGCTAATTTTACCGCGCGGCGCAAACGTCGACGCGAAGCCTCGTCCGGCCGCGATGCGGAGCCATGGACTTGACACTGTGCACCTACATTATGCAAAAACGGCTGCGCGGCGCATCTGCTTGCTTACATCGGCGCGCGCATTGTCATGCGTCCGGATGACAAACAGCCTCGCGCATTTCGCGGTAGTTTTTTTTATATTGTCGGCGAGTAGCGTCACGCCGCCGCGCGGCCGTTTTTGCATCTCGATAATGCCTCTTTTCGAACGCCACGAGCTTTTCGACTTTTTCCTCGTTCTCCTCGCGGCTACCGGTTCCGAGGTTCGACGAGAGATTTGAAGAGAAGCGATCGAGTGGCTTATTAATACAAACAATTTTGTGAACAATTTTGGTGGTACACAAACGATTGTAAAAGCACAAAGTTTATCTTGGACATATACTTAATTTGAAATTTGAATTTTTAACGATCAAAAAACTGTGCATATAGTTGCAGAGTTTTAAAAGTGCTTAACATTAGTCAAATAAACGTTTGTGCTGATCAGCTATTTATACGCTCAAAGAGAATGAATAATAGTAACTCTTTAACAAGGTTAATTCCTATCTGTTGATGAATGCACTTATAAAAATGTTAAAGCGTTCTAAAAACGGCTTCTAATCGACGAAATTCTAATGGGGAAATGTTTATTATTTCCACAGATAAGTAAACAATGCATCGCTTTTCCAGATCAGCAAACAACAATTATTCAAACAATTAGGAGAACTAATTTAGTCCGCGTGTAGCGGAAAAACAGCGGAAGTTAAATAAAAGCATATTAAATCTGCATACAATTCAATGTTCCCCGCCGCGCGGCCAATTCTCCGTTACAATGAAACAAAATATTTCGCATATTTTCCGGCTGTATTTATGTTTGCATAAGACTTTGTGAATTTGCGAATGTTGAAAATTCGCTTCCGCGAAGAGTCACGCTTACGCACGTTCGAAATTCAAAAAGTTGCGCGCGAGTAATTACAAGTCATCTCGGCAATCGTCTTGCCGCTTTGTCTCTTCGCCTCTTTTCGTCCTCGTCTCTTATAAAAGTACGCGCATTAATGTAATTGATATTTATGATGTACTTAACAGTAAATACGCTGTGTGGTCTGCTTTGTTTTTGATAAACACTGAATAAAGTTATATAAAACGGAGAAAACGGAATGTATTTTTTGTACAGCGCGCTTTTCTTCATTATTTTTATCGGTAAACTAATTGTGGATCGTAAAAAGTATTATTGACACTAAAAATGATGTTTCAAATGAAGTTTCTCCATTACTGATTAACAATTACCGCTAATATCTATTTATTTGACAATTTGCTAAAAATGAAATATTAATGTAGTTAATGGAATTTACAAAACGAAGTATTTTTCATTTTTAATAGCGCAATATTAATTGTTTTATCTAAAATGCTTTTTTTTCCCGCGGAACAATGAGCAACTGTCCGTAACTGACATCACTATTTTAGTCATAAATAGAAAGCTGCTTATAAATAATAATGACTTATCACGTTTTTAGATAAGCGCCGTACCAATAAACTACCTAAAGTACACATCAGTCTTACATTACTCAGAGGTTTCATGAAAATTCTGTGGGCAATAAATATTTTATAATGCTAACTAATTTGAATATCATTTAATGTGCCTAAAGTATCTTTTAATCACTCTCATCAGAAACGTCTTGAAGTTTATACAAGCTACACGTTCCAAAATGCTCCAAAAATCATCTAAATCAAAATTCGAAACATTTCTTCCTTCCCTCCATTAAAATCCCGTCCTCATCCGCACTCGCCCATCGTCCAAAGCGCACTCGCGGCTCTCAAAAAAACAACGTCGCCGCCGCCGCGTGCACGCAGAGAGAGAGAGACGCGTCCCAGAAAAGAGGCTCGCTCGCCAACACGCGCCGCCGAGAAGAATCGCTCGCTCTCTCGTGCACACATCAAAGCGCGAAAAAAAAAAGACGCAAACCGCGCGGCGCTCGGCGCGGCGGACGGAAAAACGCGCGAGCGCGGCGTGTGTGCACACACGCGGAGCCGCCGCCAGCCGAAGAAAGAGCCTCGCGCGCCCGCTGCGGAGGAGGAGGAGGAGGTGGCGAGCGG
>UCOL01002320.1:0-26638 GCA_900474335.1 Ormyrus nitidulus
CTTCTCATATCTCAAGTTACGATACAGAATAGTAATTTTTACTCCTTTTTTTCTCTCAGTGTACGGATTTGTTAAATGCGAATAGATAAAGTCCGGGGAATTAGGAAAGAGTTCTTGAGTTATTTGAAAATAGCCGTTCTTGTTGGGGCTCGTTTATTCAGAAATAGTACATTTTGCGCATTTTTCTTTCAGAAAGACGTAAATATATTATTGACGAGGGAGAAGGCCTTTCGCTATGCATTAAATGAAGTGGAGAGGAAATTTAATTCGCAGAAGAATCTAAAAGAAAAATTCAAGCTCTAAAATGGAGGTTCTCGATGCTATCGAATCTTTTACAACGTTAAAAAATGCACTTTCTCCATTTCTTTCGCGAAACTTGGCTGTGAAATATTAAAATAAAGAAATGGAGAAATCAATATGTATTATGATTCTGCACCTACGTAGACATTTTTCACCTAGTAAATTTTCTTCATTTTTATGATCTACAAAAACTGCTGCATAAAAAATTTTCAGAATAAAAAAAAAATTTTATTATTTTTAATACTTTTTAACTGCATTTTCATTTTTCATTTATAGATAACCTACGTATTAACCATCACATTTTCTAGTGGAAACCCGTCTTGTAACTCTCCATAATCCTCTGCAATATATTCTCTCGAAATATTTTGCCACCTTAAAGCGACTCCTCCTCCCGAGGTAGGAAAACATTATTTAAGAAAACTTTTCAGGTCGAATGCAATTACTCGGTCGGTGGCTGAGAGCAGGAGAACAGCCGATCTCCGATCTGCCCGGAGGAGGAGGAGGAGGAGGAAAAATCAAGTCCGCGCGAAAGAAAGAAAAGTACTTTCAAGACTTGGCGGATTCCCCGGCACGAAGCCATCGAATCCTCTTTCTCAGCCGATAGTCGTGCGGAATGTCGCGCGCGCAAAATAACAACTCGCGCGCGAGCCAGTTTGGATTTCCCGGCACGCGGACAAGGAGATCTGCTCGCATTCTCCGCGTGGAATCACGAGGATATCCCCCCACCCCCCACCCCCTCTCTCGCCGACGGCGAAAGTCGATGTGTCACGCCTGTTTTCTCGCGCCTTTTTTCCTCCCCCGCTTCCGGGCTTAAGATTCTTTCGTAAGCGAAGACTTTGATTTCGTTCCGATTTAAGTTGCCCAGAGGGGCTGAGTGACGTTCTTCGAAACAGGAGGTAATGCTGGCATTTTAAGTGCTTTAATTCGCAATGACGCCTTGCCTTTGAGCCATTTTTTTTTTCTGTTTCAGTCGAGAATTGGTGGTGCTTTTTGTTTTTTTTTTTTTAACAAAAAGAACGGGAGGGGAAAATTTTATCCGCGAGCAAAACAAGCGGATAGATCTGGTAGTTGTTTTCGAGTATTTTGGTCACGCTTTTTAAAAATGTGGTTCTCCGGAGGCTGCGTTAAAGTTTCGAAAAGAATATTAAACTTTTAACTCCCGCGGCCCAATACTACTCGGATTAACTTGAAATTTCTGGGAAATATTTTTATCGCAACAAAACGTTGCGCGGAAAAACAGTTTATAAATTTATAAACTAATTCGTTTTCTTTTTCATTCTTATAAATTGTAATACACCGCAAGAATATTATAGGCAACCTAATACTAATTACTTTAAAACTCTGCAACAGTTCCGCAAATATGTTTGCTTTAAAAGCCAACCCCTATTTTGAAGTAAACTTAACTAATATCGACTTCCTCGAAACAACGAGATTTCTTTGAATATGCCAAACTTGTCAAAAACACAAAGTTTCGACAAGTTTGACTAAATCGTAGAGTGATGATTATTATTTTCTTTCATCCATATTACTTTACGAACCTAATATACTAAACTTTGAACGAAGCGTTGTTGTCGATTTTACTTTGACAAAACTCAAACCAAAGTTCACCTCAACTTTGATTCACCTTCCCCCGGAACTTTATTTAAAGTGTCTTACTTTTTTATTGAAAGCAACATATCTGCATAATATCTTTATAAATTTACGTAAAATTTCAAACCAAGGTAATGAAGAAGAATACCGATTCTATTTTTAGAAGTAATTACACCATTGATTAAATGCCCCTTCAAATTTCCAAAGCGAAATCGGTTTTTTAATTAATCGAGACTTTATTAATTCAGCATTACTCCTCACTCGCTTCGCCATTATCGCCATTCACTCGCTCAAAAAAAAAGGCTACGACTCCGACTAATCCATCAATTCCTATTTGCACTCTCTCTCTCTCCTCCCGTGCAATCCAATCCTCGCGGCGGCAGCTGCATTTTTCCCACATTCGTGGCTTTATTTTCTCGATAAACGACTGATATACGGCGTTTGTTCTAGGAGGTTCCGCCCCGCGGAATTCCAATGAGCGCCGATAAATTCAAATTTCATTGAATTATACGGCGAGGATGCATCCCGCCGCGAAATACACGTAAATGCTTTCACGCCGCAGGCCGGCCCGGCATTGAAAAATTCTAAGGAAAGGGGACGGGGGGGGCGGGAGGAAGTAGTGAAAATTCTTGTGGCAAAGAGGACGCGTGCATGCGTGGGCACGGAAGGAAGGCGCGAAGTGGCTGTCGCTTTGAATAATGGCTCGCGCTTGGCGCTTTACGGTTCCAACGTTTCCGCTGGGGGAGGAGAGAGGCGTCGAGAGGAGGATGCAGGCTGAGCGGGAATTCGGAGGTTATTTGAAGATTACGGCTGCTTTTGGATTAAATTTCTTAAGCGATTACTTTCCTGCGGGTTTAACTTTGATTCGGTCTTTACTTTTGTCTCTTAAATTTTTATGTTTTATACTTTGGAGGAGCTTTACTGTGTAAATAATTTTCTGTAGCGATTAAATGTTTGAAATATCTTTTCCTCTTGTTGAACAACGACGTTTCGTTTAAAAGAAAGTATACGAATGCCAGAGACACAACTTAAAAGGAGAACTTGGAATGAATTGTGAACCATTTGTTGTGGTCAGTGTAATCCGGCCCTTTTTTCTACTTACAGGAAACAGTGAGTTTATTTTATCTCAATGCATGGGTCGAGGACTCGGTTTTTCTTCCCTTTTTTCCGCACCTTACCTCAGCATTGTACCTGCTTTTTACAACCGCTTCTGGTTGTTTTTTTTTCTTACCTCGCAGTTTAATTGTCCCTCCACCCTTTTTAGACGTTCCGAAAAGGGGCTGCGCATGTTTGCTAATTAGAATAATAATTTAGATAACATTTTCGTATTCTAAACAAACGTATAACATTGTCAACACAATTAGAGTCTAATTTGCACTTAGTTAATTCACACAAAATTACTTCAAATAGCTTTTACGCTTTGTACAAAATATTGTATTTATTATATTTTATTTAACTCTTGAAATGCTTTGAATTTGAAGTAGAAATGTTTTGATGATAGCTTTTATAAATATTTATTTAATAAAATAAAAACAGTATTATCAGCTTTCAATTAAATAAATATTATATTCATATCATATTTGTATTTCGTTTACTTTGTTTATTTAATTGAAAAGTACTTTCAGTAACTATCAAACGTATTGTATTTGAAATAAATTTTATTACACTTTAATAATCGTCAGAATTCTGAATTAATAAAAATATACGTTTTTTTGCTTTTTGCAAATCTACTTAAAATATCTAAAAGCTTTAGAGCTTAAAAATATTTAATTCGTGTTGTCTGAAGCATATAAAATATTTAATATATGTTATTACTGGTAGCGTAAAAAGTTATTACGCGGGGAATTTAAGAACTCCTACAAACCAGAATTTTCCGCCAAAATTTCAATAGCGTTGAGATCGTGCAACAATAAGAAATATATATATTTCAAGCCCACAATTGAAGATCTCGAAACCTTGCAGATACAATTTCACTACTATACTTCAAAACTTTATCGAAAAGTTTATTGAGTTGAAAAGAAATGTGTCGCAAAATAGAATAGGTATTGAAAGGGTATATAAAAGCCCATTGTAAAGCGACTCAAACCGTGAAAAACTTATTTTTATAGAGAAATTCAGACATGCGTAAACAGTTTCATGATTTCAAAATATGTGAAAATATGCGTTAAATTCACAAGTATACATACATACATTTATTATACATTCTGTATATCGATGCAATTATTTTGTTACACGTATATTTTGAAAGCAAAATAATTTTTGTATGATAGTTATATATAGGTAGTTCTGATGGTATTAAATCTCAGGTTTCTTTCCTCAAAAATTTTTTGAAGCATTTTACTATTAATTTAAAGATCTTCGTAGAAATTTGTTACTAAAATGGTGTTAAGAGAAAACTTTCTGTATTTTTTTTTCTTTCTCAAACTTTTTCTCAGACTCCTGCAATGAATTATTCACATTTGAGGTAGAAACTACAATTTTTACGGTTGCTTCGAAGCTTTACAAATACGCGACTACAGCTTTTTACTTACTTAGGCATCTATATGTATAAAAATACCCGAAGTTTGAAGTTTGACACTTGTAAGCAATACTTTCTTAATTTTCATGAAGGCTGAAGCTTGGGTAAAACTCAGTTTTTTTTTAGTTTAGACATGGTCGCAAAGCAATCCTCGTAAAAATTTAATTTACGATAATTAAAAGCCTTGAGAAAGACGCTACGACGAGCGTCGAAACGTTGGCGAATGAATAAGCAAATTTAAAAATTGTTCGGCGTGATCATTTAAGCCTTCTTCCACACTATTAGCAACATCTTCAAATAATTTTTAAAAGATTTTGAATTTGTACTATAATATCTGTTTTAAACAGCAAATCTAACGAACCTACAATTCTTCAAACTAAAATTTCCATTTACTCATTCTTTTCAGAATAGATTACTACCCCAGCGGCACCGAATTCAGCCACGTACTCCTTCATGATTTAGCAAACGCAGACGTACTTTTTCCTAGCCGTGCCTAACGGGGATCAAAGCGCCGATACGTGTATTCTTTTCTCCTTTTCTTTCACAGACGACGAGGGTAAGCGACAAGAGTGCTCGTGAGCGGCACGTCGTGGCTCGATCATGTCATTTCTGCCTCCATTGTGCTCGGCAGCGATACGCCTGCAGCCGCGGAGGCTCCAGACAATCTCTCGCGGATCAGAGGTAGATTGGAAAAGCCGGAAAGATGCTGTAGAGACCCGCCGCCGATAAATTTCACCCGAGTCAAAAAAAAAAAAATTCTATCTCGGGTATGTAATAAGGCAAACCCTCTTTCTTGAAAATACCTTCAAATTCTCACCTAGGAATTTTCGAATACCGTTACCCTTTAAATTAAAATCCATATATTGAAATATGCAACTGAATATTAAAATCGACTCATTCCGCTTGATTTGTAACCGAAATCCCATTGACTATTGCACTTTGGCAAACTTTAATTCAGAGATTTCCTCGCTTGCTTCCACTCGAACTTTTAATGAAAACTTCAATGATCCGTTTTCCCTTACAAACAATACTAATTAATTAGGCGTTCAATAAGCCCCGAGTTCCCCTCTACTCCAGTCCAAAGAAACCCAATATCTTACAAAATTCGAATTACCCCAATTTTTAATAACGCACAGTTGCACCTTATCGCCCGGACAATAAAACATGAAGTAACTCTCGAAACCCGAGCCGCCTCCGCCGCCGCTTATACCGAGAACGAAACGGCGGCAAGTGCCGCGCTCGCGAGCCAGGCGCTGTCAGCCCGTCCGGGCTTGATTACGCTCTCTTTATTGCCAGTAAAGCCGAATTCGCGGCTTATTCCCTCGGCAAAATGTACAAGCCGTACGTGCGGAAGGTCGTCCTCCCCCCCGACGTGCGTGACAATCGGCCGGGGCTGAAAATTTTTCGACTCTCCGCGAATGGATCATCAGTGTTTTACGACGGCGGCGCTGCTGCTGCTGCTGCTGCTGCTGCTGCGCGAAAAAATGAGAAGTAGCTGCGTGTACGTGCCCCTGCATTCTCGGCCGTCTACTCTCGCTGCGATGGGGTTATTTTTACGACGCCGAGAGCGGGAGAGCTCGTTATGCGCGGATTGTAAAGATTTTCGAGCCCCTTTTTGTGGCCTCTTGTCGGCGAGCCGGAACGAGCTGCTGCCTTTTTTTGCGATTGGTTTCGCAAATCGCGCTGATGAGGGTTCGTTATTTTATAATTAAAACGGAGACAATAAACGCTTATTAAGATTGAGGGTCACTTTCTGAGTATTAAATATAGCTTCCGGGAGTTTCGAAATATGTAAGTCTAATTACAAGATTGAGGGGATTGAGGTTGTTTTTCGAAAAGGGGAATAAGAGTTTAACAGTGAAACGTAATTATGATGTTGTGAATTCTTAATAAATTGGAAACAAAATTTCAACAAATATAAAACATTTAAAGGGTAATTATATTGATTCATTTTGTCTGACTAAACTGAAGCATTATCTACTGCGACATCCAAACATACTATAGTGCTAATAATTGCGGTAAGTAATAAAATAACGGAATTGATTCTGGCACGAATTAATGCAAACTAATAATAAAATCCTAATTAAGAATAAATGAAACCATTTTATTTCCTAAAAAACGATTTCGACTTTAACAAATAATCCCTCGCAAGCAAAAAATAAACAATTAAATCGCGAGAATATGATTCAATTAAAGGCACGTCGTTTGTGAGCAGCGAACGTCGGCGGGAGGGGGTTCGGGCGCCGAAGAAAAATTCCTTTTTCCCGGGCCGTTTTGTCGAGCTGCCGATAAACGGACGTAATAACGTCGTGTTAAGGTGGCCACCGCAGCAGCAACGCCAGCAGCCCTCTCCTTCGCCTCCCGCCTCGGAACGTGATTTTTAAAGAAAAAGGGCGCCGACCGCCGCGCGGCGCATCGCCGCTGCCAACCTCCCTCTATATCTATACGTGATAGGGGAAAAAATTCGCGCGCTCTTATATATACGCCCGCGATAAATCAAGATTTGCTGCGTGCTCTGGATCCATGTACGCGGCAGAAATTGAAAATGTCGCCCTTACGTGTCTCTTTCGGTAAAAACAGCCGCGGTGCATTACCAGAGGTGAGTCGCGATTTTTATTTCGGTATTTATTTTCATTCTTGCCGATATGTATACATCAATTATTTTTAAAGCCGAGCACAGTGAAATAATCTAGAAGGGAAAACAAGGTGGAAATCCAAGTTTCACCTCAGATATCATAAAATATTCTCTAACAGCCAGGGGGAGACTTTGCGGCGCAAGATGAATAATAAAAGGGTAACCTGAATAAAATCTTTCTATCTCTGCTGTCCGCTAATACTAAAGCTCCGTTAAGGCTTTTTTGCTCCTCGTAAAACACATCAACATCAGAAAAGAGCGACTCATCCTCCTCCTCTTCCCTCCTCGTCGCGCGCTAATACGTTAGCAGAGGGACGAGAGAGGGGGGTAGGGGGGTAGGAGGAGGGAAAAGAGTAGGGGCTTCTTTCAGCATTTCATCGCTCGATCCATTAAGCGGATGTTAACATGGGCCCTTCACGGGCTATGTACCTATGGGAGCCGCGTGAGCGACTACCGGAAAAAGGAGAAGAAGGAATCAGGCGCCGGGAATCCACAACGAGTGCCGGATGACACCCCCGGCTACTGTTGCTGCTGCTACTCCCGCTGTCGCCCATCAAAAGAGTTACCCTAAGTTGCACGTTTTATGAGTTATTCATTTTTTGATGTTTTTATTTTTAGTGGAGATTTCAAACTGGCAAGTTTTTTAACGAACCGCATAAATTTGATATTGATTCAGTAAAAATAGTAATTTTGAATTTTAATAATATACGAGTATCTCTATTTAAATTTAGTTTTGAAAAATAGATTTCGTGAAAGCATTGCGTTCTACGACTTATTTTATGTACTAATGATATAGCCCAAGTAAAATTAATAAATTTAAATTGCAAATCTATAACCAATCACCGCCCTTTGAATTCTAAGAAAGCTATTGATTCATCAATATAACGCTTAAAAGCAGAGGTCTCCATTAACGGAAAGGGATCGTCAAAGGGGATTCAACTCACCGCTCATCACAGCTTGCATCGATATAACCGAAGAACAGCAACCCGGAGCTCGCAGACAGCAGCAGCAGCAGCAGCGGCGGCGGCAGCCGCATCAGCAGTTGCGCCGAAAGTTTCCGCGGGCCGCAGCTCGACGGCTCAGAAAAAAGGTCTATACGAAGTCTCCCCCGACGGATTTAGTCCCGGCAGTGCCACCGAGCCAGGAGCGCGCGACGCCGGCAGGATGAGGAAGAGGGAAAGCTTCATCGATCTCGTTAAAGCTCGCCACTGCTCGTTTTCTCTCCTCCCGACACCTCCTCCTTCCTTCCATCTCTTTTTTCTTTGATCCTGCCACGGAGAGTTGACTTCTCTCTCTCTCTCTCGTTCTGTACCAGCAGGACCGAGCGCCAACGCTAGATTACACCCATGGGATAAATTTCTCTGTCTTTCTCAGCCGCGCGTTTTCCATCAGCGGCTATCGTATTTAACTTCTCCGGGACTTCGTTTTGCTTGCCTTACCGCTTGAGCTCTTTCCCTTTTTTTCTCTCCCCCCTCCCTCCTTTCCGGCGAGCTCACTTTTTTTTCTATGCATAGACGGCTTTGAGAAACAGAAATTCTCAGAAGTTGGAGCCGGAACGTGCGGTGTTTGGCAAACGAAATTACGCGGGGAAATTTTTCGGGGACCCCGGAGCTGCTCTTGTTATTGGTTTGATCAAAAATCGAGTTTTATCTCGAAAGTTTTTATTGCTGTTTCGTGATTTTTTTTTTTTTTACTTTGGGAGTGTATAGTGGATTTTGAGAGATACCCAAGCGGCTGTTTTACTAGAAAGAAATTTACTGCTTTTGTTTCGATATAAATAGCTTTTCAAACTTTTCGGAAATTTCTATTCTACTATCCAATCCAATATTTAAATGAAGAGAAACTATAAAAAAAAAACCTTAAGTAATCAAAGTAAGTGAAAAAAATCAAGATTTTATCAGAAATTAAGCAAGTTTCCTATTTCATTTGTTTCCTAAAACCATACAAGATTTCTCCTTGAGCTAGTTATTACTGATAGAGCTTTGTACAACTACGATTTGTACAACATCGAATCCATCTTCAATAACAAGTCAAAAACGCAGGGTCAAAATTTTCATCGAACCTCAGACATGAGAAAGACCACGATCGAAAGTACCCGACTAAAGAAGATAAATGAAAATCGCTTAATTTCCATTGACGACTCCCAGGCGAGGGGGCGTTCGACTGGCTTTCATTTTTCCAAAAGATCGAAGAAAAATAAATCCGCCGCTTTCTCTTCCTCTTTGCATTTCCGATTTCCAGTTAGCAAGCGCCGCACTACAGCCCGAGCTCCGGCATTATTCATTTCTCGCGATATAGCCGGGGCGTTCCGCTCGGTCTTTGTCTCCCGAGCTGTCTTCATCTTCCATTTCTCCGCTGTTTTTCCCCTCGCGTTCACCTCCTGCAGTCCTAAAGGCTGGCGCTATCGCGATCTTCGTAAAATGCGCGATTTGATTCCTCTCCCTCTCTCTCTCTCTCTCTCTCTCTCTCTGCCCTTCTCTTTTCGCTCTTTCTTTCTGTTTCCCTTCCTTCTCGAGAAAATATCGGCTTTCAAGGTTCGCTCTCTGCCCGGCTCTCAAATATATCGTAGTCGATAAATAGGAAAGCGACTCGTCTATACAACACCTCGTCTCCTTTGGCTATACCTGTATATACGCTAGCCGAAGTAGCATCAGTCGAATGGACGAGACGCGGCCCGATACTCGTATATTTTGCTTCCCCCGTGCACCCTGGCTACTATCCCTCGATCTGCTTCTCCTCTCTCTCTCCGTTGCTTTTTCTTGCGCTTTTGCCGTTCGCGAGAGCCCCTCCGACAGAGATTTCGTCTCGAGGTACACGTATTATGTATCGAAAGTCCGCGCTGCGAATCACGACGAGTTGCTGCCTTCCAGTCAATTTATTCGACTGGCCGGAAGTGGCCTCTTAATTCTTTTATGAGCGGCGCCGAGGGACTTAGTAAGCGCGGGGCCTCAAATTTTCGGCCGTTTGATCAAGGATTCAGTTATGCGCGGGGATGAAAGAGCGCAAGCTCGTGAATTTATCCTTCGCATTTCTCTGTCTGACTGGAAGTGCAATTTTTACGCGCGCGAGAGAGAGAGAGAGAGAGAGAGAGAGTGTGTGCGCGCGTGTGTGTGCTTCGAATAAAAATATGCATGGAAATGCTCGGGGAAAAAGTTGATGTATCGCTGGATTTACATTTTGCAATGAGAGTTTCAATGTTTTACTATTATAAGAAATGTGAAGCTTCTTTTATAATTGTATGAGTGGCCGAATCGATGCACAAAAGTAGATTTAAAAATTTTGAAATCTGATTTGATATTACCTCATCTATATTCAAATCTGTATTCATACGTATGGTGTAAGCGGTCTTATATTTTGCTATATCACTGCTTACCAGAAAATGGAATTTCGAAAACTAATATTACCAATAAATTCATTCCATATTGCAAGTTCACTAAAAATAAATAAATATTTACAATTTAAATTTGCGTTTTTTAGTCAAATAGGTATAAATATAAAGAGTCAAGGATAATATCTTTGCAAATAATTATTTTTGCTTAATCACTTTTAGTACTTTTTCTTTTGCGCCCGTTTGAAATCAATCATATTTTAACTCAAAATGAAGGAATTTCAAGGATTCTAAGGACCTAAAGGCATTATTCTCTGGAGCGTCAAGGGTTACCAATTACACATAAAAACGCCCTCTCGTAAAGTGACTTTTCATTCGCTCACAAGGGAATCATTTCTGTCCTCCGGAACTCCTGTAAAGTCTGAGAATCGCGATAACAACCAATTTATCCCCCTCCCTTTCTCGGTCGCCTCTCCTCGTCTTCTCTCCTCCCTTCTCGCGCTTTTATTTCTTTAAGAGGTCGCACTGAAACAAGCGCTAATGATCACGGCAGAAATTAAAAATTCCTTTTTCATTTTTCAATTTCCAATGCTCGATGAATAAGCACATCGCGCAAACTTCAATTTCTGAAACTTTTTAAAACGTCGTAAAATATTTTAAAATTACAAAAAAAAAAAGACTTTAAATTTTTATATATCAGCTTTAATATTCCGTAATAAAACGCGCTAAAATTTCAGCGACATAAAGTGCGAAACGCTCCATTTTTAACGCTTTCTTTAATGAAAGCACCGCAGTGCTAAAATGAAATGCTTAATTACTCTCGTTCATTTAGTAACAGAAAACAGCCCTCTCGCGGCAATGGCATTCCGAGCAATCTAACTAGGTGCTCGAGCCTCCTTATTAGTTCAGAGGTGAGGGACCGGGAATTGTATCTGGGTTACGCGGGCAGAGATCCAAGAAACGACTCGCCGAGACCCGCCGCGACTTCCAAGGAAAATTAATTAATGATTCTTTAATTTTCATCGAAAATATTGCGAGCACGTTCTCCCGCCGGAATTACTTTGCCGCAGCATTTCCTTCATTGCCGTATTATTACTCGCGGCAGTGCATGCAAAAATTTCAGCCGCGTTAATTGAATGAAGAATAAGTTAAAAAACGCTGGCAATTAGAAAAAAAAAGCAATGAATTACCAGCAGCCGATGATGTTTACAAACTTTTGCCTAGTGTTCACAATGTTCAGGAACAATGAACATATCGGTGCAGTTTTGCATCGAACGTTGAAATTTCAAAGCCACCGAGGCGGCTGCGTTAGCGACGAATGACCGGGGCGAAATTGTTTCTTTTTTTCTCTCTTCTTCTGCATTCCGGGCTCATTTTGTTTTTTTTTTCTTTTTTTTTCATCGTAATAAATTCAAAAGTGAAAATGACATTTAAATCCGGCGAAGCGTCCGCGTGCGTTGCTCTCACGCTCACCCCGGAAATTACACGTAATAAAAACGTTGTTTTTCTTTCCCATCGAGCGGCTCGAATATCGATGTCTCACGGTTGGCGTGCCCTGCAAAAAGTAGTCGTAAAAGAGAAGAGGCTAACGCGAACGGTAGCGTAAAAAAGGGAGAGAGAGAGAGAGAGGAGGAAAACAAGAGGAAGGGCTGCGAGGAAACCCACCGGCCGGTGGCAAATGTAGGAACGAGATAAAAGCACGCCGAGGTAAATGGCCTTAATGAATTTTCACTCTGCTCTTTCGATCTGCCGTTTATTCTCGCGACTCCCTTTTTTGCCTTTTGTGTTACGGCTATTTTTTTTTTTTTTTTTTTAACGAAATCGGAATAGCTTTGTTATGCGCTTATTTGCGCGGGGGGGGGGGGGAGTGGGCAGCTTAAATTTTTTATCGCGTTATGGGGCCGCTGTTCGGGTGAGTATAATCGGACGTATGCCTCTGTGCCCGAGTATATATGTTTTTATTCTGTGCCGACTCCCTCACGCTCAACTGGCCATTTGTTTTCGGAATGTCGATACTTGTTAATCCAGCAACAACTAAAAGTCATTCGATGCTAAATCTTGTAAATTATTACGCCCGGCTCCGATACATTGTTATTTTCAATAAATATGCATAGGTCATTCAGAAGAAAAGTACTCGACTGTTTATTTCGCGATTGCAGTCATTTTTTTTAATGACATTTTTCATCCTATCCATGTATTATTTTTATACAGCTTTTTAAGACGTAAAAACTAGTTTGAAACCCATTTCCAATTCTACTTACTTATTTATGGCTAATTAACTGTAAATTAATTAGTACATTCTAACATGCGTCACTCTACAATTCAATTTAAAAAAAGAGACATTACACCTCTTCACAGAAAATACCTCTAAACGACCAACCAACACCTATATATATCCAGAGAAACAATAATTCCCACGCTCAAATCGCGAATAAAAAAAAAAAAAAATCTCCATATCCCATCGTTCCAAGCAATTGAACCAGCCCCCCCGTGCAGCTTCAATTACCCACTTTTTAATCGGCTCGCTAAACATTCAATTACCCAGCCCCGCTGGCCGGACAATTTAGCGCTTCATGAAAAGCGAAGCGTCCGAAGAGCCGATCCGCGACACATTAATTAATATTTCATGAAGCATCAAAGCTCGCACGTAAGTCGCGCCCTCGGCATATAAACAACAAATTAGAGGGACGGAGAGGTGGAAGAGAGGAGCGCACGGAATTCGATATAGGAATTCCCGCGGTAAACCGCGCGTGCGGCTTATGGCTTTAGGTGTAATCCAGGGCCAGGCCGGATGTAGCCTCCCGCCTCTAGTAGTAACTACGACCGCACACCGGCACCGACGACGACGGCGGCGGCGGCGGCGGCGGCGGCAACGGCGAGGTCGCCTTGCTCTCCTCGGTTCGATCAATTTAATACGGCGATGCCATTGAACTACAAATGCGGAGAAAGGCACTGGCCGGACATGACTTTGGTCCGAGTCAGCCTGAATGCTTTAATGGGAAAGCAGGGAAACTGGATGCCGCGCGCGACCTCGGCTTTTTCGGTCTGGTGTACTTTGGAAGTTTGATGAGGATATTGTACGCTAAATTACGCGTTGGATCAATTTCTAACGCGGTGAAAATAAATTTCTAATGTAGTTTTTACATTCCGTTCGTTTTTTAAAAGTGTGCACTAACAAACGAACGTTTCTGACGAGAGGAATTCTCTGTTTTACCAACTCATTTCAACCTCAGTATTTACTTACATGATTACTATTTGCACTTTCTCTCAGAAATGTAAGTTACCAACCGTATATCAGGTTTAACTTCTCCGATGGAATTAGGAAAATAGAATAATGTAATCACCGATGTATTTTCCTTTCCCGATCCAATAACTACAAACTCCCGGATATCTGCTCTTACCAAACACGAAACATAAAGAAATAAGAAAAATTGATTACCTCTTCCTAAATACGTAGTAAAACACCGAAATTTTGAAAAGTCGATGCACCTACAGAAGCAGCGCGAGCACACCAAGTTGTCTATCCCATCAGCAGTGCCTCGCAGCGGGTCGGGCATAAAACGCAGTTCTCTCGCGCGGATGCAGAGTTCGGAAGTTGCCGCGACGCGCGTCTAACTAACCGGCTAAATTGGCGGCCGGGCGCCGCTCTAAGCCCAATTATTAATTGCTTAATTACGCGCCACGGCCGCGACCTTAATCCTTCCGATGATTGGCCCGACGCGCGGCGGCGGCGGCGGCGCCCCGCCGAGAGCGTCGGCTAGGCTCAAGATAATTCCGACGTCCCGAAGGCCGCCGCGAGCCGCTGAGATTAAGTGCTCCGCTGAGAAAGCGATCAATTTTCTTGGGGTAATGATGTCGGCCAGCTCGACTAATTTCATGATTTTTTCATCATCCTGCCGTTGTTGCTGGGCTTGATGGAGAGGAGAGTTGATGGAAATATATACTTTACAAATCTGATTGTTATAGACAAATAAATGCTATAGCTTATTTACTTTTACTGGTACTTATTTTTGTATTATATTTTTGTGACTTCAATGTAAAAAATGTACTTTCTGTTATTTTCAGTGAAATATGTGCAAATTTATAATTAAAATTTTAGCGAAAAGCGTAAACTGTAAATGTGCTTATGTAAAAACGAGAGTAAATGAATAAAAGTAAGAGAACTATATACATAAATATAATTTAACGAGATGAGCACATTCATCATACGAATACTGTTATTTCGACCTGTATTTCTTACTCGAGACATTCATCGAGCATAAAGCGCAATTTTTCATTTTAACGCACCATTAAACCGCATTAAAGGAATACTATCCCATCCAAAAGAAGAGAAAATCAATCACCTCCCGAAACCGAGCCACAAAGCAGTTCCTTAAATTCCAAAACAATCGAATGGGGTCGTTCGCAAATAGACCTCTCCCGTTAAATCAGATCCCAATCTGCAGTACAATCGAGCATCCCCCCCCCCCTCAGTCCCCGGTGCCGGGAGATTCATCGCAGCTGCGCCGCGTTCCAAGGGATAATGGAATCTCGCGATATCAGATTGTTTTTCTACGAGCGGCGCACGCAAATCGGCGACGGCGCGTACGCGCGCCAGAGGATTCTAATCGCTCGTTTTGTCGCCCGAGTGTATGCGTGCCGAGGATAAATGCTCACCCTTCCGCGCGAGCAAGAGTGTTAGGTCAGCGAAGAGCGGAGAGAAAGATAGAGAGAGAGAGAGTGAGACGGGGTGCTTTTGCGAGCGCGGGCAACAAGTTGGAATTCAATGGGCAAGTTTGCTCATCATTGTTTGCGCGAAAATTCATGGAGGGGAACAGATATTTCGTTTGAATGTGAAATTTCTGACGCCGCGTTGTCGAATCGCATTAACGCGCTCGGGCAAAGTTCATTGGAGCCTCGCGCCGCGCTAATGCTAATGTGACCCGACACCTTGATTGCCCTACATTTTAAAGCTCGCCTTTACCTCGCCAATCGAATGGCTAGACGGCTTTAGGAATGCGAGCTATGATTTAGCTAATGAAATTAATGTCGCAGAAATATCGTTCCGTATTTTAGAAAATACAAGGAACAATTAATATACTTTTCTCGTGCAGTTTTTCATACCGGCACTGAATTAAATGCAGAAATATTTTCCCTTCTCGGGCGTCGATTAATTTTTTCTTAACAAGTCTAAAAAAGCACTTACAATTAGTTACTCGGAGCGTACACACACCGTCCCGGAATAATAACCGGCAGCTCGAGAAAAGCTCGTGAAAATTATTTCGAAAGTTGCAATTTCTCCCGCTGGCTAACAAAAGCTGTAATTTCCGGTAGGCGAAAATTACATTCGACACCATTTGTTAGTAAAGTAAAAAAGGTGGTCGAAGGGGGGGGGGGGGAGCCAAGTGAAAAAGCGACAATTTCTCACTACCAAAACGCGAGTAATAAAAAGGCGGCGGCGAGCGGTACAACGCACATTTCAACTCTTCAGCGGGGGAAGAGAGAGAGAAAGCGGCGATGTAACATATAGGTGACGCGGGAAAAACTGCAGAATGAAAAACAGGCGATATTTGTCTGAACTTACAGTCGCGTGCGCGAAATTTATACCCCGTACGTGTTCGGACTCGTGTGAAGGAGTCGAGAAGCTTCTACTGATTTATCCGCGTAAGCGCGGCCCCGCACCGCCCAGACTTGCCCTCCCCCTCCCGACCCCCCCTTTTTTTATTTTTCGCCCCAGCCGAGCAAGTGATTTCACTCTCGCGCACCGACTAAGAATTTTAACGCTTCTATTATTTTTTTACCAAGCAGTAGATCTGTGTTATCGACTTATTAGTTTTATTCGTTTTATTCACTTTTCTGAGAGGTTTGGGCTCCTATAGAAAATTTAATATTGCTAGGATTTAAGAGGAACATGATTTCATCATATTCGATTGAACGGGTTTAGTTGATACAGTATTTGTAGACTATGTCGCGACTAATTAAATCCTTTGCAGTGAATTTTAATCGTAAAATTGAACGTAATTATATAATTGCATTGCAAACCATGAACTTTAATTACGATTTTCCCGTCACAATCTTCGTGTATACAAGCTCATCATCTATCGCGTCGCGGTTTCAATAATAAATAACGAATTACAATTTTAGGGTTCACCGGGCGCGATTATCAGTTAAATTTAAATCGCTCGGGTCGTTAATTGGAATCGGCGAAAATCGTCTACAAACAGAATAATTAATAAAATTTTGAATTCTGCATGGGCTAATAACGTAATAGCTCGTTCAATGATTATGCAACTACGTAAATCATCAATTATGGGGGATGGGGTGGAGGGGCGAGAGGCCAACGTCGGAGGCGCGAATTCTACCGGGGCTTCCCCGATATTTAGCGCTGCAATCCACAGCCTATCTGCCCGAGCCCAAATCCATAATTTAATGTGAATCTCTCTCGCGCGATAGTGAGAATTACTTTCTTCAATCAAATATTTTGAAATTAGCCGGGAAGCCCGATTATACCCCCCCGAGCCAGCCCTGATAACTGCATCGACCAGGGATAACATTGTTTACGATTGTTGCTCGAGCCTGTAAATTTATTCGTTTACAGGCTCTTAATGGCCGAAATGATATGTCTATTAAATCTGCTTTACGACTGGTTTTATCGTAGCTTGGGATTTCGACGAATATCGGCGAATTTTCTGATGGATGATTTTAAGTACCGATCAGTTTTTTTTTTTTTTTTTCTTTTTTTTGTCGCGACATTGTTTTTTACAACGAGTTAAGCTGCGTTTTTTTGCAAAAGGGCTTTATTGCGAAAGCTGATTGATGGCTCGTGGATTAAAGAATTTCTAGTTTTCCGATCCCCTATTGTTTATTAAAAACAATACAACGAATAAAAAGCAACACCTTCCACTCTTCTTTGTTTATTTTCCATTTATAAACAGCGCTTTTGTAGGCGGCCGCGCAGTTAATTATTAAAGCTAGTGAACCAGAACCTTTTCGCAAACTAAACGCTCAATGCGCAAACAGCAAGTTTTCAATTCACTTATGCTCTCGCCAACGATCCGCCTCGAAAAAGCTCCGACTCTCGCGCATCCCGGCAAAAAAAAAGGAAAACATAAGCGACAGAGACTCAACTCGCTCAGCGTGCAAACTCTCCTTTGGCGCAAATCTATTCGCATCGAGAGACTTCGCCGGGCAAACGAACCGCCAAAAAGTTGGCTAATCCGAAAAGTTAGGTGGGAGCGGATCGGGACGCGCATTTCGTGTTTCGATTTCGACGTGCGTCGCGCCCGGTTAAATATTGCACGGCGCCCCCGACCGGCTGCGAAATCGCGGCTGAAACTTCGCCGGAGCCAACCGCAACTTAACCAATTTCGATATGAATGTCAAGTCGCTCGAAGGGCTTGCCAGGAGAGAACCTTAAGAGACGAGGGCCGGACGTGTGGAATGATGGCCGTTTTTACTTGGAGTTTTTCGCTTCAACTCGGATGGGGTAAGTTTCAGCGACCGGGCGACGCATCTCGGCGCGTTCGATTTAATTTGCGGGAGATAAAGGATTATCTGTCAAAGAGAAATGCTCAGGGAAACTCCGAGTTTTGCGACTGTCGTTCCAAGTTTATTAAAAATAGTGTTAGTTTGCAGTATATTTTAGGGATTTAGGAGAATGCATAAAAACGGAAAGTTCATATTGAATAAAATTTTACACTCTATGCAGTTCATTTGGTTCCGAATTTACGAACTATTCCGTGTCAGTATGGAAATTTTAAAATACGCTTCCTAAAGCAGCGGCGCGCAAAAATTCATATAAAATTCGCCGGTTCTATAAACTTATTTTTCTGAATTTAAGGAAACGATATTACTTTTACTACCTCGTTTCCGAAACTCCAGCGGTAAATATGCTCTCCTCCGCGTAAATAAATTAATTTTTTTCCGCCAACAGCCCCGAAACACATCTTCCGGCGCGCGAATATCCGCCCCAGACGCACACCACCCTCGGCAATTAGCAGCCGGCTAATAACGAGGTAAAATAAATCCAGAGGAGGATAGCGGGAGCAACATCTTTGTCGACAACAACAACAACAGCAGCAGCAGCAGCAACGGCGGCACGAGCAACTTGAGAGAAATACGGATCCTCGGACAAGGACAACGGGAGCTATATACAGGCGGCGAACGCGAGAGAGCAAAGTTTGCGTACCGCGGGGCTCTAGCACACCTCGGGGGCCGGCAGGGGCAGGAGGGTAATCCTCGACGCGGCGGGGGCTGGATTTATTTTATGACGTACATCACGAAGCGCTCCCGGGATTTGGAAAGCAACCGCGAAATCCATCCATCAATATGTTTAATCCGATTATCCCGTATCCTGCATTCGTCATATCGATTGCGCCTCTCGCGCCGCCTCGAATACAATTTCGTTCTTCCGCCTCGGCCGCCCGTCGGCGGGGAGGGGATTTTCTTCGAGTTGTTTGATTACGGCAAAGAATGGCGATGCGCCGCCAGAGAGATATCGTCGGAATGGAAGATGCGACGGATGAAGAGACCCGAATTTTGAAGGAGGAGCGACGGTTTTTAGTCAGTCCTGGAAATTGAATTTAGTTTTTCAGCTGCTTTGTTTCATTTACTTTACAAACAGAGGAAATTAGTATTTATCTTTGATCGAAAAGAGCCTTTTAAAAATGTTTGTGTTTTTAGGTACATAATTTTGAAAAAAGTTATAACTTTCTAGCAAGCAGTCCAAGTACAATATGTGCTGGGTTAACCCTCTTCCTTATCAAATACCTTAGAGTAAATTTATACTCCATAACTCTATAAATTAAATCAATGGGGTTTTAAGATTTACTTTACAAGAATGATAGAGTACGAGGATAAACGATTTACAACTAGCTTATTAAAAAACTTTTCGAGAATTTATGTCTCGAATCTCGTGCTTTGAATTTATATGTTGGAATTTAATTCCAAGGCTACAATACAAGAGAATTTATGAATGACATTATTTACTTTTATTGATAAGACATTAATGATTTACGAAGATCCGTTACTTTTTAATATTTATCTCCCAAATGCAATCTGATATTGATTGACGTAAAGCGCCGCTTGATTTATTGTTTATCGTTCATTATACATTAATAGCCTATTGATCTGTTTCGGCTCAACGTTAATTCTTTGCGATCGGTGAAAATTATACTTCGCCGGGTCGCTTAATTTTTCAAGCTCCGTGCATTAATGATTACATCGAAAATTCAAATTCGAAATGAAAAAGTTCCGCGTGGCTCCCAGAGGAGCAGAAAAAGATCGAAGCAGCAGCAGCAGCAGTAGGAGCACAGCTCCCCGGGAGAATTTTCTTTGTGCATATTTACGAGGGGGTAAATACCGATTCGACGAGCGACAGATTCTGGCCTTTTGTCCGCGTCGATTCATTGATGAATTTGCATCGTAAAGGACTACCTTCGCTGCGCATCTAATTCCAGGCCACGCACGTAGTTGCAACAACGGGGGCGAAACTCTCTCTCTCTCTCTGTCTCTCTTTTTCTCTCTCTCTTTCTCTGTGGGGTGGGAGATAAACTCGAGGCAGTATTTTATTGGCTAGTTGACTTAGCCCGCTAAAAGTAATTTATGTTTTGAATATGCTAAAACTCCTCTCATAAATATGAAGCGGCCTCAGAGAGCGGGACCGGGCGGTACCCTCCCCTCCTCCCCCGCTTGCCCCTTTGAAAGATAACGAATTTTACAAATGAGAGTCACTGGATAGTGGATCATTTTTTATTTGTTTTTTGTGAAAACACCGCACATTAATCCGGGAACCTTGGCTGCCTTCTTCGTATATTAAGTGCATCCTCCCTGCTTTTAGAATAATTAATGCTACTCAATTAACCAGCCAAAATACTTTTAGCGGCATTCTAATGTTAACCGACGTTAAAAGTATCTCCTAATTTTTCTGAGTAATTAGCTAGTTAATAAAATGATTCGAATTTCCTAATTTCCCCGATGATTCATTCTCCTAATTGCAAGCGAAATTCTAATTTCCAACATCAACAGATTTTTCTTCCCGGGATCTCTCCCGCCTTTATTTGTTTTACCTAATATGCGGTATTATGCTATTGCGTGTCGAGGCAAAATAGAAAGGGGGAGTGGACGGGAGAATGAATCAGGAACAAGCGGGGGTGGGATGCCGCTGAGTTTTAGGTGGAAAGTCGAACGGCTTAGGGTCATGAAGCATGTGTTGGGAGAAACAAGGGATAGAAGATTAGATTGGATTATGCCCCAAGATTAGATTTTGTCGTTTAACTTGCCTGTGCAGAGTTAGTAGATGAGTGAATGCCAAGGACAAAGCGGCTTCTAATTCTTTTTCGTTTCGAACCTCTGCGAATTTATATTTTTATCTTTGTAAGTTGAAATTTCTGATGGTTGCTAATTTACAGCTTAATTATATAGATTAGATTTTGATGAAAAAATGCATTAATGCATTATAAAATTACTCACAAAAAAAACAAGCGCTACCATATAGTAAAGTTCGCTGTTACATATAGCATCTTACGTCTAGACCTCTTTTGCGAGGACTTAATTTGTTATGTCGTGATTGTGCATTATTCGTGCATGCTCTGCGCATCTTCAGCACTTCTTGTTTTCATACTCTCTTGGTATTACGGCAGCATTACAGAAGGTGGCTAGGGACTTAGTTGTCGTTTATGTAAATTCAATTCGAATTGTATGTCGTGTGAATAATGCTTAGGCACAGCTACCTCTTCAATTTTTTAATTTTTAATTAATGATGATGATAGTATTATCACTCATTACGAAATAAAAAAAAAAACATTTTTTTGTAAGTGATTTTATAACTACATTAATATATCTCCAATTAATTATTAATTAAAAGTTTTATTAAAAATTATAGTTTTTCTAAAAATGTTTAATAATTGGCTGAAACGTCATCTAAAACTTAGTTTTCAGTTTAAATAAGGTATTTTGGTCAATAAGACCGTTAAAATCTGGTTCATTAGCTTTAATCTACAACTGTTTAATATAATTATGAGCGTCTGCTAAAGTTACTGTTATTGTTCTATTTTGTTTTTTAGAGGAGTAAACATAAACTATTAATTAAAAATAGGAAATTTATTTCCTAGGATCGGAAAAATTCAACATGCTTCTTTTCCAAAACTTTATATATCTGTCTGTATTGCACATAGTATTGATTAAAATTACACCGAAATTGTACAGCAACCGATAAACTGTACGAATGCGACTAAAGTATGCCGGCGGTAATTGGAAGCGCATTCTTCCGCAATCGGCATCCAATTATAAAAACGAAATTGAGATAGATCGCGAAGTAGAAATTTGCTTGGAAAGTGCGACGATCGAAGCCGGGAAGCGATGAAGAAAAAAAAAGCAAAAGTAGGATGGGATAAGGATGAAAATAAATGGGGGTGAGGCCGACATACAGAAAGCGAGACTGGGGAGAGGGAATGAAGGAGAAGAAGCGAGAGAAACGTCGAGAAAGTTTTGAACTCTTCCCGGAATTTATTTGCCGGTTATGCCGCGAAATCCCCCCCCCCCGCCCGCCCACAGCAGCGCGCTGCCGACTACATCGCACCTCTCCCGGCACTTATAAGCGTTGTATAACTCTTTTTTACGGCTTGTCGTATTAGCGATCCAATATTAAACTTTTTTTTTCGCCTCCGTGTACAGTTAATGATAATTTTATCGGGGAACTTTTTAATCGTCGAGATTTTTAGTTTACCAGAATTAAAATTTATTCGGTTATGTATAGTTATTCTTAATTATTGTTTTGGAATTTCAAGAGGTTCGTGATAAGGGGTTTTATTGGAGTTTGATTGAATACCTAAACTTCGCGAAATTCATTAGTCCGACTAGACTTGAATTCTACTACTTGTCAGAGTGTTGCTCGATATACTTTATGTAAGACTATTTTATTTATTTAAAATTTTATACTGTCAGTGTGAAATATACTTTTTTAATACTTTGTCTATACTACACATTATGCATTACGCAAAAGGAATTTATAATTCATTTAAAACGAAATTAATTTTTTATTTTAATTTTTTATTTTAATTTAATTCTACGAATATTTCATCTCATTGAACAGATGCTTTCAGAGTTATTTTCTCGTTATATACTTAATTTCCTTTAACAAAGCCTTTTTGAAACTTTAATTAATTCATTTTCTACCATTAAATCATGCATTCAAAATTTCAATTGTAATTAATTAATTAAAATTTCTACAATAAAATTGAAATTGTTTAAACTTCATTAGCATTGTTAATCCGAAAATAATTACAATTTCGATTAATTAATTAATGAATTTAATTTGTACGCTTCAAGGAAACTAATTACCATACCCGAAGGTAAAAAGCCCACCCACTCAATATTTTCCCTACTACTTTACAGCCGCCCCTTCCCACCTTCGCGACAATCGTCTTTGTCTTGCTTAGCTCCTCTCAGTCTGGAAAGGGTGAAAGAGCCACTTCTGCTGCTGCTGCTCCTGCGTGAATTTCTCGCTTTCGCCCAGACAAATGAGCCGCTTTATCACTTTGACCCTTCAATCCGGTCGTCGCACACCGCCGCCGACTTTATCCCTATCTCGCCTTCCATTTTCATTTGCCGACGCCCAGCTATGATACATCGGAGCCATTGCAAGTGACGAGTCGCGCTTTGGCCGAAGGTTCCACCCGACGCCCGAGAGTTTACCCCCGCTGCTGAATATGCGATCTTTTTATTCGGCGTCACGCACATAAACAAAAAGGCCGATGGAGAATTTTTTTTTTCAATTCAATTCATTTGTTTTCGTAAAAGCTCGAGGATTATGTATAAATAAATGGTTTGAAAAATAGGTGTAGATCGACCGAGTAAGTAATTAACTTTGTACTTATTTTATTTATTTTATTATTTCATTATTTTAATCTCTTTCCGAACAAAAATAACCGGTCAAAAATAAACTTTACGAGAGTGCTTCATCCGTATTTTCATTATGACTATTTTTATGGCTCACATAAGAACATAAAGCATTTTATGAGATGTATCAAATTAAATAAATAGCCTGCAGTAAGTGAGAAACCAAAACTGTAATAATGATGTACGATAATATGTTCACGTTTAACAACTTAATTAACTAGTTAAAATCTTACACGCGTGAACATCAAATAAAACGTTCACCACACAAGTGCATAATATCATTACTATTATCGATAATTTTATCAGCGTTATGTTATCACTGCGGATTATTTTATAAAGTTTAGCACATTTGGCCTTAATTGTCCTTTCGGTGCCAATATTACACTGGGCGGTAATAAATTTTTTTTTCATTTTTATAATCTCATTCATAAAATAAATTTACCCGTATAATAATGTATCTGAAATTTTCATATTTGTACTTGGAAAAAACGTTAAATTAAAAATATATTAAAATCAGGAGCAGATTGAAGACCCGAGAAAGCAAGCTCCTCCAAGGATTTACGCGACGGCAGGAATTTCGAAAGACTGGGAGGGTAAAAAGGTGCGAAGGGAAATAAATCGAGCGGCAGGCTCGAGTGATGCTTTACGGTGTCTAATTAGCCGAGCGGAAATAAACGCGCTCGCGATAAAGCGCCCCGCGAAAATTAAAATATCCGTGGATTTCACGAGCAAGCCTCGAGTGGCCGATTTTCTCCTTTCCGAGATTTCCGAGGCTCTGTCTCTCTCTCTCTCTCTCTCTCCCTCTTCGGCGACGACGACGACGACTAGGACGACGCCAACTCCAGCGACGGCAAAAGCTCTGGCCAGATGGTTAACACTTTATTTCAGCGAGGACCGTAAATCTCCCCGGGCTCGCGAGAACTTGAACTCTCGCCAAGTTTCCAGTCTATGCGTACATTATGACCCTCCGATTTCTCTCGCTCCCTCTCTCTCTCTCCCTCTGCCCCTTTCTCTCGACGTGCTACCCAAGTCTGTTTCTTCTCTTTACTTGTTCTGTCCTCGAGAGCGAGTCTTTTCTTCCTTTTTCCGAATTTTTAGTATTCCTTAATTATTCCCTGTCCTGATTTGAATGCGAATAGTTTCGCCTTCGTTAATTTTATTTGTTAAATTTCCTCAAGACGTGCAAGAAGTTTTAAGCAATAACGATTACGAAAGTCATTATTTTAATTGGGTGCGGCCTGTAAAGTTTAATCAAATAAATCACGTTTTTTTTTTCAGTTTACAAGTGTTTTTCTGATAAAATGTCTCGTTCGAGTTTCGAAATTCACTCATAAATTTTTTAGGACACAAAGTAATAAAATTAATCTACTGCCGTATATTTTGGAATAGTCGTTTTATATAAATCGCAACTGTCAATAAATCACTGTATTTCGCTTATAAAATAACCATCAAAATAAATTCTATATATAAATTTTTGTCTCATAAAACAATATCGGAATTAAATTTTCAGTACTAAGATACTTTATAACAGAGTTTTTAAAATTTCGAAAAAGTGTATGTTTATAAAATATTTCTGCATTTAAATATTCTCGATAAATATGAATTTTCAACCAATAGTATATTTGTTTTTAGTGGGTTTTAAGAATCCACACATTTATTTATTTCTTTTCTATTCAAAAAAAAAATTTTCTATATACACTATTCTTTAAAAAAACAAAATTCTATGCTTAAAAAAAACAAATATTGATTTTCAAAAGCATTCACGTTTTTAACAAAGTGTTGCGCTATTTGATACATTCAAGGCACGACTGCACGTAAATTAAAGATTCGTTTTAATTTTCGAAATAAAATACTAAAAAATTTAAAAAAAAATGGTAAAATATATATTAAAATATTAGAGATTCTTAAAAAGTAATTTAATTGTAACTATACTGAAATAAAAGGCTTATACGTAAAAGAAAATAGTTTGAAATTTTACGGGTACACAAAATATTGCTTTTAAATAAACTATTTACACAATTGAAATTCGTAACAAAAACATGTTATTCTAATGAAATAACCTCGAGTTAGATTCAATAAAATCTTTATTAAATCTCGGCGTTTCAATATTGTTTTTTTCTATCATTCTATACGTAATAGTATATATGAGATTGAAAACCTTACTGTGAAAAAGCCAATAAACGAAAATCAAAGCTTTTCTCTTACATTTTTTGAACGACCGTTGCGCTAAAAAAATACGCGCAGCGGCTTGTATTACTCGCGGCGAATGAATTTGCGCCATCGATCTGTGCTCTGGCGCTGATTCATGCGATCGCTCGATATCGCTGCCTGCGAATACTTGAGCATCGACGATAGATTTTACTTTGCACCCCACTAGAGGGGAGTTTTCATTTTTTTTTAATGGGTTGCGCGAGGATTTCGGTTAAAAACGGATTTCAAATTTGCCTGATTCGCGTTTTAGTTAAAGGCTAGATTAGTTGAAGTTTATAAAGCGTAAACAGGATCGCTTGCTGGATGGATTTCGTTACCTCTTCCTTTCGGTTTGGTGATTATAAATAATTTTGACTCTGCACAGGTCATAGTTAGGATTTATGTATTTAGGAATTTCAGAAATTACAAACTTATACTGTATGCAGATATGACAGTAATTATATATAAAGCGCTTTCTGCTTAACAAGATTTATTTAGTTGGCCTAAAATGTACTCTAAATAATTCATTTCGTTGCTTTGCTAGATGCATTTGTTTAATTAATTTAATCAATTTAATAGTAGAACGAAAAATTTTAAATAAATTAATAGTAATAAGGATATCAATCAATGTAAATCTAAATGCAATAGATTTAAGATGAATACTTTATACGTATTAAATTTTACTATTACTTTCAAAACTATTTCAATGCTTAGGCGGATGTCGTAGCCTGGCAGCTGTCTCTTGCTATCTCTCTCGCACGTGCGGAGATTTAACCAAATGCATCTCTTTAGTATTGCGCAAACTACATATTCAAGAATAATTATTTTACTACAAATTACGATACAAGCTAGACTATAATTTTTTGCAGCTAAATTTACGCGGGAAAGCCTTTATTTTCGATATTGTAAATTTAATAATTGTTTAGTAGAAAAGAATGTATCAATAATTGTGTGTAACGGTTTTGGAATAATAACAAGTCTAGATTCATATTCAACTTAAATAACAATTTCCCGTTTCGGTTTAGCTACACTGAGAAAAATTTTTTGTAAATTTTACTATTTTATTAGTAAATTTTACAAATTATTTGTGAACTTTACAAATTATTTGCAAATTTTACAAATAAAATAGTAAAATTTACGAATTATATAGTAAAAATTATTAAAATATGAGTGTGTCCCATGAGTACCATTAAAATAGTAA